>VZSE01003454.1:0-62050 GCA_013398275.1 Promerops cafer | reverse complement strand
TCCTCCCTCTCCTCCCTCTCCTCCCTCTCCTCCCTTCTCTTTTTAGAGATTTGACAGTGATGACAGAGCCCATACTCATTTAACTCTATGATATGAGAACAGTTATCTAACACTGAGAAAACTGAGGTTCAGTAACATTTACGTCCAGAGGAAATCCAAGCCCTCGTCTCCCATGCCCAGGGAAGTATTGTCATCACCAAGCTTTAAGGTAGTTTGGCTGGGCAACACTGCTTATCCCATCTGTTGAAACTGTGCCACAGAACTGAAGGGAGTTGAAAATCCATTTGGAGACAGCAGGGAAGAGGAAGAGACTGAGCTTTAATGGTCAAACCTGGCAAAGAGAGTGCAGAACCACATTCCAGCTGTCAAATTACTTTGTGTTTCTTTTACTTTATTTTTCATATATTTTCACTTTGCATGAGATTTTCAGTACTGATAAAACTTAAACAGTGGGGTCCCTTGCTCTGAATGAAACTTGTGACAGACAACCTTTTCTAATATTTCTTTTTATTGATAGTCACATTTCTTTATATAACATTTTCATTGTAAATTGTGTTAAAACCCCACAAAACAATATTAGTGGGAAACGGTAACAAAGACATGTTGTCCTGGAAGGTTATAAGAAATGAGGGGTATTTGTCTCCTGTTATTATTACCTAAATAATCTCCTAAAATGCTGCAGGATGCCATACCTTGTCTGCTTGTTGCCCGTGCTAGTTTGTTGTGTAGAATGCCCTGCATCCATCCTCTTGTGCAGCTCTTTGCCTCACCAGCATGGCCCCGTTGCTGGTCTCTCCCTGCCAAAAGCTCCATCTCGCTGTGCTTGGCTGTCTCCAGTTCCTGCCACACACGAGGTTTGCATTACTCTGATGATGTTTAAGATTCCCTCTCCGTGGCAGCTTTAACCTTGCTCTGTCCTTGGGCACGTTTTGGCCAACCAGATTGTGCACGAATTTAGAAGTTGTAAAAATCTGTGCTGACCTGCAGGTTTTTACACGTTACCCTTGGCGATTTTGCATTATATTTACCAAACAAATTGCACTGTTATTCATAAAGAGGGAAAAAGAATCCACCTAAATTCCCTGCAGATGGCAGAGATGTGATCACTTCCATCTCCTGTTTCAGCTGCAGTTTCATAAAAAATATGAAAAAAATATTTTTAAAAATGCTGATAGTAGCAAAACTGAACCTAGACTGAAACAAGAACCTGTAGCAAAGGAGCAGTAGCAGACATGTTATGTAGATATTCTCCAACATTAAACAGGATGCTATAAAGCCAAAGGTGGGTAAGTGTTATAAACAGAAGTTTTGTATAACACCTCAAAACATGCAGTAACAAATTCAGTTCTTCAGTTTCATGTACTTCAAGGTGGGGTTGCAGTAGTCATGGTACCACAAATGACATAGGTGTGTAAAAGATTCTGGTGTTTGGGCAATGTTCATCAGCCACTCCTGCTTGAGAGAGTTTTTCAGGGATTTGTAGTCAATATAAACTGAATTTTACAGCTGCTGAGCACAATTAGAACTGGAAAATTAGTGACTTGAGGGTAATGTGGAGAAATCACAAATGGGAAACTACTGGCTGTGAGGGATTTTGAGACCATCAGAAGATTTTGGCAAAGAATTAAGTTACCTAAAAAAAGGTCCTTTCTCTTAAGATGATGAATTGTGAATAAGGATGATTTAGCCAACTTTTAATATGTTAAAGGCTCAAAAAAATCAGCTGTACCTTCTTTGCTACATACAGAGCAGTTGGTGTCTGAGCTGTTGCGACAAGGCAGTAACTTGTTTGTGTGCACACCTTTCACCTTCACAATCCAGTTCTTGATGTGGCTTCAGAAGAATTTTGGAAAACTTGAGTTATTTCTAACTTGCAGAGGGCTCCTGAACCATTTTTCAGTTGCTATTCACTATTAAGTAATAGTGACTGCAAGTTACCATGGCCAGATTTGGATAAAAGCTAGTCTCAAACAAAATACTGACCTATGTAGTGCTACCTTAGTTTTTCTTTATACAGAGTATTTCTGCTGTGTTCAGTCACTCTTAGGGTTTCCAGAATAGGCAGTTTCAGTCCCTATTCAGCCCTGTCATGACCCTTTTCCTTCTTTCTTTTCTCAGTGTTTGGGTGGAGGAGAAGGACATGGTCTGGGAGTGTGACATTAGAACTGCATGTCTCCCTTATTTCTCCTTGAGATTTGTAGCATGAAATTATCAGTACCTTTAACAGCACTAAGGGGAAATTTTGTGGGGTCAGTCTTTTTTTTAAAATTTGGTGAAGATGCTGTTACTCGCTTATATGCCTGAGAACAAATTTTCTTATATTTGGCTTATTGTATTATTAACTGGAACACTAAAAACCATGCTTATGTTGGAATAGGACTGCCCTTTATAATAGGAGTAGTTTTTGTGAAGCAAAATAATTGTTCCCAGAAAAACACATTCCTTTTCCATCAAACCTCCATTCTATTTGACACACTGGCTGTTCATTCTCTGAGAATCTAAAAATAATTTTTAGTGATTTATGGACTGCTGTTGCTAATATTTCCATGATCGTGTTAAAAATGAGTGCCTTTTCCTCAGTGGCCAGTTTTTGTGTTTTAAATAAGCAAAATGTCAATGAAACTAAAAGCTGGTCTAAATTATATATATAATAAAATTGGCATTGGCTTACTGGCAGATTTTATAAATTATCAGAATCTGTCCATATCTGAGGAAAATGAAAACCAAGGTTCTGGATAATGTAAGGAAGTAGGAAACATGTAAATTTACATGTTGTGTGGAAGTGAAATAGCACAAGCTAGTCAAGTTTTAAATATTCCTCATTTGTACTTACTGTTACATGCTCTTCCATTATCATCTCACACAAGGTTTTATATTTATATATCTATATATATATGTGTGTGTGTGTGTGTATCTACACACACACACCCACACACATTTGCTCTGGTGGTTTCCTTTTTCCGTGATGCCTTTTCTAGGTAACAGAAGGGAAAAGGTTGCACATATATTGGACATGTGCTTATTCACAACACAGGTTATTTCCAGCACTTTGAAGGAGATACAGAAACAAAGAATGGTTGAGGTTTGAAGGCACCTCAGGAGGTTTTCTTGTCCGACCCTTCCTGCTCAAGCAGGATCATCTAGAGCAGATTTCCCAGGACTGAGCCCACTTGGCTTTTGGATATCATCAGGGGTGGAGATCTTCTCCAGGTTAAACTGCGCCAGCTCTCTCAGCCTTTCTTCATAGGAGACTGAGTGTTGCCTCATGTCCAGCCTGGTGTCCAGATCCTTTTCTGGAAAGCTGCTTTCTGGCTAGTTGTCCTCCAGCATGTCCTGCTGCATGGAGGCTTTTTCATTCTTCCACAAATGCAGGATTTTGCACATTCCCTTGTGGAAGCTGATGAAGCTCCTGTCAGCCCATTTCTCCAGGTGGTTGAGCTCCCTCTGGATGGCAGCATGGCTCTCTGGTGCATCATCTGCTCCTCCCTGTTTTCTGTTATCAAATTGCTGAGGGTACACCCTGCCCCATCATCCAGACCATTAATAAAAACGTGACAGGAAAGCTTTGGATAAAGAACTTTACTGAATAGTTTTTTTTTTTTTCTCTGAGGAGGAAGCCTCAAAATCCTAGCAAATGAATTTGGTAGCAGTGCAGTTTTTCTCTTTGGGCTTTCTGCTCCATGGGCACCTTACAGGCTTTGGCTTTGGGCATGAAGGCTCTGGGACTAAGCAATCTCGTTGTCTTGGCAGCATTAAAGCATTCACAGCCCCAGCCATCTCCTACACACCACGGAAAGCCTCCAAGTCCCTTCATTTTCTCATGAAATTTGGCAGAATGGGAAGCCTCAGGGATCTCTACAAGACTAAAACCTGCCAGATGCATCTGCTTTAATTTTTTTCTTTAGAGATAGGCTCAGTAACCTTTTGTCTGTCAGTGGCAGCACAGTGATTCTGCTGCTTTCAGCACCTGGTGATGACAAGGTTGGCAGCAAAGTTTGGCATCTTGGTACAGTGAAGACACCTTTGGTTGCTTCTGTCTAAGAAAGCAAAACCCTGAACAGAGCTCCTCACCTTTCTGGTGTCTTAGCAGTGGCAAGAGTCCTAACTGGTTTTATAATGGTGTGTGAAAGTGGGTGTCCCTGGGATTTGGGGCTTGGCCATGGTCTAAGTCTCTCTTCTGTACCCTTGGGTACGTTAACACAGCCAACACAATATTGCCTGTGCTTATGAAGCAGTGAAAGCCTTCAGCCCTACTTTATCAACCAAACCCACATCAGAATGTCTTCAGGAATGGTGCTTCTCCTATAGGAATGTTCAGCAAGGCAAGCTCAGTTAAACAGTGAAACCAGGATACATTAATAAAAATGGGAACAGGCTTTGGCACAATAACTGTGGAGCCAGATGTCTGTCAGTAACTCACCAGAAGCAACAAGAATAGTAGAGGATGTTTGTAATGAGACTTCTCTTTTTAGTAACTTATCCAAAATGGATACTTTAATGAATGTCTGTATTTTACACTCAATTACTCAGGTGCTCTTATACATATGATTGCAGCAGCCCCACTCTAGCTGCCCACAAAATGCAGTCTCTTCTCCTTGCATGCCAATAGCTGCTTTACAAACAAAAGCAGGTACCTGTCCCCAAACAGCTTTGGGAATCTGTTCAGGATCGTTGCAGCTGGGGTCCAGAGCCAACAGTGAGGATCTCCTTACAGCATTGGGTTGGTGGCTGCTACATGGTTTCTGCCCCCTCCAGTTCAGTGAATCTCCTGAGCATGAGCATTTGCCTTCAAAGGGAAGCTGTGCTGTTCCCTGGCTGTTGATGTGCCTTGGAAGGGCACTGGAACAAGGGTCTTTTCCACATGAGGTCCACAAAGGAGGTCTCCTTTCCCTGTGTGAATGATTTTTTGGTAAATATTAGCAAGTTCTGTAGCTCTGTTGTGTCCATATGTTCAATATATCTTTCTTACGCTGTTTAATTAATCCCCAGTGCTTTCACAACTCTTACACAAGGGCTGAGTTTGCTGGAAGAAAATTGAATTCCAGCAAGTTGGGATTCTTTCACTGTTCACTCCCTTTTAATGTCTGTTTTTCTGTTTTGCTATGAAAAACTGAATTATAGTAGTAACCATATCAAGCAAGTCTCAATGACAGTCACTCTCATTCCCATTAACTCTAACTGGCTTTTTTAAAAACTCATTATAAAAACCAGATTGTCTCTAGTTAACTTCCAACATACCCATTTTTACACGAAGGCTATCCCAGGGGATAGCTTGAAAAAAAAGCTTGAGCTTTTTTTTGCAGATTTCTGTATGTAGAAATGTTGTGGGTGATTAGTGTAAAGCCACAGCATTCCTTGCTGTTACACTTCCCTTAAATGCATGCATGTTGCTGTACCTTCTGATTGTTTAAAGTCACTGTGAAAGAGGTGATACTGAAGTAGTAAGAGCTGCATTCTTGGCAGTGTTGCCAGGTAATCTGGACAGACAAGAGGAATGAGAAATGAGACAGTTGGAAATGGATTCTAAAAAATCCACAGGACAATTAAAATGGCTTAGAAATGGATTAAGTGAGGTCTGCTAAGCTGCAAACCTCCTTCAACCTTTTCCTCTGTTTAGGACATTCATAATAACCCCTGTGTAAATTATCTGATGTCTACCAAGGATTGGGAAACAGCATTCCTTTTCCACATGGACATTAGTAAGTTTTCTCCCTGTTCATGAAAACGGTAGAAATTTAACATCTTTTTGACCTCTGCTGTTTTGATAAAAACTTTTGAAGGGGTCTGGCACAGCTTTGAAGTTCTTGTGAGGGATGGCTCAGTAATGGATACATGCATGATACATGAGTGTGTAATTCCTTAAGAGAGCAGCTTTTCTGAATCCTGATTTTGGTCTTCAGACTATTTATTTTGTGATCACAGCCCTGAACTCTGCTAAGAGCTGTTTCTGCAGCTGATTGATGGAATCAGGGGGGATGATAATCTGAAATAAAAGGATAAGAAAGTGCAGCTGTTTGACTTAAGGAATGTTGATGGTTTTCAAGGCTTGCTGTCCATGGGTGGACTATACTGTCTGAGGAAAGTAGAATTGGCAAATCCAGGTATTCTCTATTTATCTTTTTTGGGTTTGTTTTTTTTCCCCACTAATCACTTCCCTGCAGTGATTTCTTTCTTTAGAGGAAAAAACTAGAAAAGCCAAGCTATTTTCAAAGTGGGGGGAAAACAGAAATGCTTTATTTTCTTCAGGATATCCAGAGGAGAGTAAGTAAAACTATGAGTAGGAATTGCAAGATTTATGTCAACAAAGTTCTGTCATGTGCTTTTAAGCGTGCCCACACACGTTTGTCAGGAGACAAGGTCTCCTTTTAGCCACATGTCCTTGTCTGGGGTTTCACTTCAGTGCTGCTCTGGCATAGCACTGGCTCAGGGCATCACTGAGGTTGGCATAAAAACTTTATTTTTACTTTTTGTGCTTTATTCAGTGCTGCCCAACCAGTACACCTGGGAAGACCTGGGGTTTTTTCTCATCAAGTGATGGGAAATAATTTTATTAAATGGATCTGAGCCTTGAGGGCTGACCAGCCTGTCTGTCTTAGCAGCTACCTCAGGAAGGAAACACAGACTTATGTGTGAACTGGACTTAAGTAGCTACGGGGTAGCACCAGTCACATCAGTGTTTCTGTACAGTTCACAAGACACAGAAAACACTTAGAACATCTTTCCAACCCAAAGTATCCAAGGTATTGTTTTTCCATTAATTACCATTTCCCAGTCATGCAACCAGCACCGGTGAAGTCTTCTATGTGTTGTTTGTGTTCTTTTATTTAGTGTGCATGACAAAGCAGAAGTGTGCAGGTGATACTGCTCAGTACTTTACAAACAGATTGTTTGCATCATTTTTTCAGTTTAAGTAAGATACATCACTTTTACTAAGTTGCATCTTAGTATCTCTCTCGAATCTGAATATGTTCACTTTTGGAGAGTTGAATGTCTTGTTTCCCACAGAGAAAATTATAAACAAACTCATGGATTTGTTTACATGGGGGATACAATCTATAATTCTAATGCTTTTTGTATCTTTCCTAAGGAGATAAAAATAGTCTGGTTTTGTGTATTTTCTTATGCATGTTTTTCTTCTGATGTCATCATTTTGTCTCGTGGGAAGCTGTGCTTCAGGAGAAAGCCATGTTAAAAATACAGTTAGAAGAAAACTGATCTTAAAGTAATCCTTTGAGTCAATTAAATAATACTGATCTCAGTAGAACATCTATTAGTGTACATATGATGTTACTGCTAATACAGCCTGAATTTATTATGGCCTGGGGTAGCCCAATGAATTCCAGATGAATTCACAATAGCTGGATTCTTAAAATGCTACCAGGTCTACTTCAGGTTTTCTGTTTCCATGTATAATTAATACCAGAACCCAGCACTGCTACCTGCTCCTATTTGGGGGAGGAAAAAAAAAAAAAAAGAAAAAGAAAAAAGACATGTTTGAAATCAAATTGAAAGCTTGAAAAGTGGTGCCTGAGTCTTGGCATTACTAATTTAAAGTACTAGTTTAGAATCCAACTGAATACACATTTTACATAATTAAAAAATATTATTGGTTTCTCTATTTCAGCCAAAATACTCCAAACTGCTTTAATATACCTAGCTAGATCATTAGCTTGAAAAACAACTCATACCATATTTAGAGTTACTTAAGTGTAAAATGGTCTACAAAGCTATACTTCAGGGATAGCTATGGGAATGAAATGTATCTTCAGAGATTTGTTAATCAGACACCCTCATCCCAGGGAGCAACCTAGCAGCTTCATCTCATAAGAGTGGGGAAATCTGTTTAAATGGGTACATTTTTTAAAAAACAAACATGGAAACTTGAGCAGTTTCACCGTATCATGGGTTGTATTGGTAAATTATTTTTTTAGAAATGTCACATGATTGTTAGAAGCTTCACCTACCGAAGTTCAGCATTTCTTGGGGCACCTTAAATTTCAAACTGCTGTGTCTGGATCTGTGTAACATCACATATTTTGCCGGCTATTACCAGAATCAGGAGATTTCTCTGGTCTCTTTTTTCCATCAGCCCTTACCACATGGCTCACACAGCATTTCCATAGATTTTTAGACCAGATGTGTGTTGTGCACACTCCATCAGATAGCGGTGCACCAAGGACACAGCAAAAATCATCTCCAGTAACTATTGAATGTATTGGTTCTGTGATGATGTAAATCAAATCATGGTCCCATCAGGGCTGTCTCTTTAATGTAGAGGACAGGCACTGGGGAGTGAGGGGGAAAGTTGGGACATCTTTATTTTGCTTTCAGTGTACCCTAGGAGGAGGATACTTGTATCATAACTGTGAAACTGAAATTAGCCATTTTTTACTTCTAGCTCTCATGCCAGCTCAGCACTGTAGCACTAAAGTCAGGTGTGTATTTACATCAGCACTGTTTCCTCAAAATTTGCCTCATCCTGACAGTGAGGAAAATTAATCAAGGTCCCCCCCAGTAATTCATAGTTCAATGACAGCTTAGGGAAGAGGATGAGGGTGAATATAAAATGTGGGTAAGGTGTCAACAGACAGAATGGTCTTTGCTACTGAATAAGGGCACATTTGGCACAAAGATTTGAAAATTAGTTTGCAGCTCAAAAGCAGAGAAAGTACAGGACACCTTTTCCTTACACAAGCGTAGTATGAGAAGAAAGCCACATCAAGGAGTGTGGAATAGTGCTGGATAACAGAGATTTGGTATTCGTGTTCTCATCCCTGGGACTCCCAAATATGCATGAAGAGAGTGCCCAGCTTTTCCTTCACTCTTGGAAGGAAGGGGTGAAAAGCAGGACATGAGCCAACAGTGTGCATTCAAGCCCAGAAGGCCAGCTCTGTCCTGGGCTGCATGAAAAGAGGAGTGGGCAGGTCCAGGGTCCATCAGTCCTTGCACTTTCTAGATCCTCCTTTGAACACTGTGGTTTCCACTCTCACACCCAGAGAGAAAAGTAAGGCAGGAAAAAATTTGCATACTGTCTTTTCTAGATGAAGTCTGATTTTTTTTCCAAATACAGTGTTCACCATGAGATTAAAGTCCTAGTTTCTTGTTTTTAACATGCTAAAAATAATTTTTGAAGCCTTGTGCAGAAGGGACCATGAACAAGTATTGAATGGAGATGGAAACACTGACAAAAGCAAAGAATGTAGAAGGAGGCTGTAAAGGAAGCAAAGACAGAAGGGAATAAAGATGGAAAATAAAATTAAAATAAGAGAATCCTCACAATTCTCTCAAAAGAAAAAGAACTGAAAATAAATTTCAGACATTCGAGGTTTTACATAGGGTGGATGAAACTTAGACCTGTTATTGCTGGGTGTAAGTGCAGTTGGACTAGTGAATTTGTACCTGATTACAACAGGTGGAAAACGTAAAAGTGTTTCACTTTTATTGACAGTGTTCAGTGAGTTATGAGCTAGTCTGTTTTCAGAAAGAGTCTGTATCAGAGTTTTGCTAGGACCTCAGCTCCGAAGTGCCTGTAGCATTTCAAGACTTAGGCTAAATTTTAGAGGTGTTTGCCAATGAGGAGCTTTAGTTTTGTGAAACATTTGAACAAGAAAGCTTTTGAGAACAATATCCATTGAATTTTCCAGGGACAATGAAATAACTAGGAAAGGATAATAGCGGTTGTCTTGAACAGAGGAACTTTTGCACAAAGAGAGAAATAAATATTTGTAGTTACAGGCTACCTAACGTGTTCCTTCACACTACTGCTGAAAACGTTTTCATGTGAGAGCCTTTCAGAATTAACTGCTGAATATTTCACTTGAAAGGACTGTGAGGTAACGATATTCTGGTTTGGGATTTTGCAGTCAAAACCACACCCGCATTAAATTTTCATGGGATCTCGGTGCGGAGCAGCCGCCGGATGGGGCCGAGCCGCGCGGCCGCCCCCTGTGAGACCGGGGGCTGTGGGGCCGCCCCCGAGGGCATCGCGGAGCACGGGCCTCTGCTGCCTTCAGAAACGGCCTGGCTGCTTTAATTTTATACCCGCTGTAAAATCAATTCTGAATAATATCTAACCTATTATTGACACTTTAGCCTGTGGGGAATGGCTGGGTCTGACTGTTAGAGGCAAGCACTGAGTTTGCCCAGGCCCTCAGGGCCTCCTGTTGGGACTGAGGCAAATGTTGCTAATAAACGCCTCCTTCAGAGTGACTTTTCCAGCTGAATCGGAGGGATTCCAGTCACCCATTTGATGGAACTTTAACCAGAAACGTGTTGGACAAATTAAATGTGGGTTAGCCTCTTGCTCTGGACTTTATCAGGAGCCTATAAATGCAAAATGTTTGAGGCACAGAAGACCATGCGCTCTAATTAACTATTGTAGCTCTCCTCGCAAATCAAAAACAGCCTAACCTGGGGAGTTCAGTGTGTCAAGACATGGGCACTGAAAGGGTTGGGAGAAGGAAGAAAAGCAAAGAAGAATAGGAGGGAAAAGTAAACAACATTTTGCATACACATATATTACTGTTAGCTGATAGCAAAAGCCTTGAACTTCTCACCTGATAATGGGAATGTCACAAGCTTAAGTATTTTAATGTATGGATTCAGATTTGTGTCTGTATGTCATTTATCCTGTTGGGAAAAAAAGATCTTTACACTCGCCCACTTGGAAAATAGTGGTGAGCTGGAAAGGTTTTACAAACTAGATGTAATGGTTTGATCTACTTTTGGGCTGCTCCTGGAATATTTAAAATTTAGTTTAAAACAGCTGGTCAGCAGCCTGTTTGACAAGCTGAAAATTGCACAGCTGATAGCAGCAAATGTGACAGAGCAAAATAGCTGGTGGTTGACTCTGTTTTCAGGTCTCAGTATGGGAGGAAGGATTTCTTTGAGCAGACATCAGATAGCTTTTCTTGTGTTCCTAGTCAGGAGTTAGGTGTTTCAAAACAGGGGCTCTCAAGTAATTTAAAGAGAGAAAAAGAATTTGATGAACAGGTACTGAGCCTTATATTTTAATATGGACCAAAATATCATTTTAATCCAAGTACAATGGAATATTTGTAAACATGTATTAAAGAACTTCTGTCTTAAATTCTGTCTCAACATTAATAGTAAATGTAGTATAATTCTTCATCCCTCTCTTAGCCAGCCATCTTCTGGCCAGAATTTGATGTTGTTCATCATAAGTTAATCATAAGTCATTAGTTATGATGACGTTTTTTGGAAAACCTGTGGAAGTGCAGTTTCCAGTGATGGTCATGCATATGGATTAAATACATAAATTTGAAAGAAGTGAGACCTAAATTTAAGCTGTTGTGCTGTGATGCTATTTGTGCAGGAAAAGCTATTTCTCAAAGCTGATACCTCTTTGCTTATCTGTTTTAATTTTTAAGTAAAAGTATCTGACAATAATAAGGAGAGAATAATTTGGTTTTTGCGTAACGATAATGATATTCATTTCACCTTATCCTTCCCACTCTGAGTGTATGGAAAGCTGGCAAGTGGACGGCTCAGTGGGGAGGTAAAGCTGAATTCTTTCCCTACTTCTCAGTCTAAAACTGCTTCTTTGTACTTTTGATGCTTGTAAGACCAGGATATTGGTAAACTACTTCTGTATCTCAGCCAGAAAGTCACGGGCAGTGAATAAATATATGTGTGTGTTTGTGACATGGGCAAGTGAACCTGGTGTGTAAGCACAGGAGCCAGGAGGGATAAGCAAATGCTCTTGTTCCATTAGGGGAAAAAAAGGGTTATAATACTGCAGTTTTTTCATTTGGGAATGTGTGTAGAAGTGACAAATGTAAAACCAAGATGGTTTTGTCTAAGTTCTGTGGATAGGAAGGCAGGACTTCTGGTGAAAACACTCTGTTGCAGCTCCCTCCCATTCTGGTTCTTAGACATTGTTTGTTACCATTGATAACGTTGTGAACAGAGGTGGGAGAAAAAGCAGCTGAGGAAAGACATTACTGTGGAGAATTCCTGAATCTGAATCTTTCTCCATCTTCCTGGAAAGAGACTGGGACCTTGACATGGATCAGGCGTTGGACTGGTAGGGCTTGCAGGGCTGGAGCAGTGAAGTGCTGTGTTCTTCCATCTGCCCTCTTCACATCATAGGCTCACAGCTAATTAATCACTGGTGATTTCCAGATGGCCTTCCAGATCAGCCTGAGGCAGAGCAAACTTCAGCAAGAAAGCATGACAGGGCTCTGTTATCAAAGTTTCTGGTAAAAGAAACACAATCTAGTGTTTTCTACTGTACTTAAAAGGCTGGAAAACCAGGAGCTATAGCATTGTTCAAACATGAATACAAATGTTCCAACAGTGATACTTGGCATGAAGCTGTGTTCATAAATAAGCTCTCCTAAAGCTCTTGTTACTTCAGTTCCATAATAATGCTAGAAAACTTTCAATCCTAGAACTTATTTACAGAAACAAAATATTTCTGAATGTTTCTGAACGTTGTGTTGTATTTTTCCCTAGCTGTTCCTTTTGATACTACACATAGAAGGCATTATTGCAAACAGTGGGGGTTTTTCCCTTGCAAAAGAATGGGTTTATATGCTGGAATCACTAAATTTATCTTTAAGCTGCCTTGTGTTAGAAAATATCTCATTGTTTATAGTCATGCAAAGAATCGTAAGACACACAATTCTGTGCCTCTCTTAGTGCAGATGGAAAAAAAGGATTCTTTACTAGAAATTGTTTAACAATTCTTGTCTAAATAATGGTGCTAAATCCAGCTTTTATTAAACTCAGCACCATGGAAAATTTAGGTGAGATGTAGCTGGGGATGTTTATTATGAGAATAACGCTTTGTGAGAGTTTGTTTTTGAAAATTGGATGTGGGGGATGCAAACTCCCACAGATATGAAATTGAGCAGAATGTTTGCACAAGCTTTTGCAAAGGAAAACACCAACTCTGAACAGCTATGTTGCATAGTCTGAATATTTATGTGATTTTCCTGTTTTTGTTTGTTTTTTGGTTTTTTTCTTTCATGCCATGGCTGTCAGGGGCCTTCATGTGCTGCATAACACAGTTATGAGAAGACAGGAATCTGGAGGGGTTCTGGAAAGTAGTGAGTGATAATAAGCATTTTAACTTGAATTTTATCTGGTTGGAACCCCACAAGTCTTTTAAAAAGTCTTGATTCTCTGCTGTGTTTTTGGAATATATTTTCTAAAATATCTATCCATTTTGGACCCAAATAACAAGTTTCATTTGAGGAATAAAAGTTGGTTCCTTATGGTGTTGCAGCTGTCCGAGGAACTATTATGGATTATGAACTGTTTATGCATTTTGTGACAGCTGGCAAGACTGCTCCTCAAAACCAACAATAATAACCAAATGCTGGTTTTTATAAATTGATGTGTTCACATATTTTACTGCTGTGCTGGTCTGTCTGTTATTACTTGCTGTCCACCACAGTTGTTAGTAAGAACATATGAATGAGTTCATGGAAATCTAATATTTCTTTTGCACACTAAAGAATATTAAAAAAGTGGACTTTCTTGGCAGATAATACTTATCTGACATGAGTTTCTTTCTTAAACATGTAATATTAATTCAGGCTACACCTGAAATGATAAAGACCTAAATGTTGAAATGAATTAGCAAGAAATTAATCCTGTGATCAAAATATTTTGCATTGTTCTGTAATTCTTGATAGACCCCTAGTAATTTTTACTTCCTTTCTTAAAATAATTTCTGAACTTATTTGTGTTATAAAAAACGGAGTGTCAGAATGTGGATAAGTAAATGAAAACATTTCTGTTAATTTTGGGATTATTAATGATTTTATCTGGAGAGGGCCTCCCACATCACATCTGACTGTGGGCAAGTTGATTATTTGTTCTGGGCAGCCATTTATGTGTGAAATTCCAATTTCCCTTGGGTCAAAACCGAGTCTCAGATTTGCTGAGTGTCAGATGCAAAGTTGAGTCTGTTACATAGCTTGTGACTCTTCAAATCTCTTCTGGATCTTCAAAACTTATTAGTTTACTCTTTTATTAAGAGTTACCAAGTGATGTATTAGCTGATGACATTTTGTAACTATCAGCACAGGGGTGGTTTTTTGTGATACACTGCTAGTGTAAATGTTATTCTGTCTAAAACCCTCAGTGGTGTTTGAAAAAAAGTTGCCATCCTAAAAAGGGTACATTTTTCATAAGTGTGCAGGAGTGTGCTGCCACTGCTGCTGGAATGGCAGAACTGCCCTTGGACCGGGCATGGGTGAACGTGGAAGTTGAGTTAGGAATTGTTTCCTCTATGAGTAGAAAACAACAGAATTTGATTTGTGTGTCTCCCTACTCCTTGTAACTCTTGGGTCAACTGAGGTAGGAAGATTGTAGCTATAGAAGAGTGGAACATCCTAGGCAGTGACATTTTAATCTTGCTTGTCCTGAAGAATCAAAACAAGAAAATGATGTGATGAATATATAATCATTCAGGGTGGTGAGTATGCATAATGAGAGAACATTAGTATTAGTAATTTTTTTGGGGTTTTTTTTTGGAAACCAGGGTCCTACTGTCCACATATCATTTCAGTTGCTGTGTTCTCTCACAGATGGGCCATAAAGCTGTTCAGTATTCAGTAGGAATAACAAGAAAGAGATGGCTTTGCTGTACTGTGCTGTTCTGTTCCACTGAGTTCCAGTACTTAAATATGGTGCTTATTTGAGTGTTTGTTGGTGGCTGTTGCAGCAGCCTCATAACTCAACATGACTGAAGCTCCATCCAGCATTCCTGGCCTCTCTGGTCAGTGTCCCTCTCATTGCCTTTGACCCATCCAACTGCACTTGTCTGCACGAGACCATGTCTGGTCTGGCTGCCCTGCCTCTGTCTTATCCCGATTTGTCTTCTACTTTCCTGCTTGTTCCTCCAGCACGTCATAAGCAGATCCTTTCCAGTTCCCTTCTCCTTTCCTGCAGGGTTTTTTGCCCCTGATTTCCTCCTCTTTTACTTCTGTGACTTAGCCTTGGGTGGTCTCTGAACAAGGGCATTTGGTGTCTCCTTTAGTCCGGACTGAAATCTTTGTGTTCTCCATCAGCTTCTGTTCCTGAATGAACCCTCAGCTCGGCTCAGCAGCTCAGCCTCTCTCCTCTGCTGCAGTTGCTGCTTTGCTGCTTCCACTGAACTGATTCCCCCAGAGATTTCCAAAGAAGCCTCTTGTACTTTTTTCTGCTATGTCTTTCATGCTGACAAGGTGCTCCCCATGAGTTAGCAAAGGCACTTGAGAGGCTTCACCCTCTGATGTTTCTGCTTTGTCATGAGGTCTACAGAAATATTGAAAGCAAGTATGTAGATGGTGTGCTGAAATAATTGATTGTACTGTTGACTAATTTTTTTTCTTTTTTTTGGTACTATCATGTATTTGTTCATACATGGGGACAGCAGCTGCATTCTTCGTATTGGTTTGTGAACTGGAGTCTCCTCAGTAATACAAATAATTATTAGTAAGAAAAAAGTTTTAAATAATGTTGATTAAATGCAGTATAGGGTATCACATATATTATAGAAATTACAATGATAGAATTATAGAAAATGGAGACATTTATTTTCATCCATGCAAAAATTTAGTACAATCTGAATGCTTTCTGTATTCCACATGACTTTAATGCTTTTATTTGTTAGCTTTCATTGGATACTCTCTGGTTTTCCTCCACCCTTGTACTGATATTCTCTGGGGGTCACAGTGAATTGCTTTCAGGTTCTTTCCTAATGGCTTTCACTTGCTTTTCATAGTTTTTTAATACATTGGATTGAATCTACCTCTGTTTTTCCTTAAACTTCTTAAAGAAATGGCTGCCCTAGTATTCTTGTTAAATTTCTAAGCCAGTTGGACAATGAACTTTGCCAGAACTTCCCAGTTGATTTATTGAACTGAAATCTCCCCATCCTCCAGGGCATGCACTCTGATTTTTATGTATAATAACCTTATTTACATTGTTCTTTCTTATTTCTGGCCAAGCAATCCTCTTATTCTCCCAAATGGAGTACTCTGAGTGCTGGAGCAGAGTGTATGATTTTTAGTTGGCTGGCCTTTTGGAGATCTAGGAGTTCCTAATCACAAGGGTTTCCTGAAGGATTAGCAAACAACACATCTGTGCTTTGGACTCTTTTGACTCTGACCAAGACATGCTCTACTAAGCACATTTGGGTTTCCTCCATCTGCACAAGACTATACCCGTTGAAGTTTCTGTATTTATCTCATCTACTTCATTTCAGCAAAAATGGAATGTGAAAGGAAGTGAAATTTGGACTGCCTTTAAATTAGCCTGACAGTGCAGTTGTCACCAGTGACATTACAAAGAAGAGTGTTCTTCAAGGACGAGCAGTAAATTCTGATCCAGAAACGTGGGCTGTTCAAGTCAGGCACTGCAGTGCTGTTTAAAGGAGAGGCTGAAACTCCAAGTAAATGAAGAAAGTGTTTTACTAGTAAATCCAGTGTGGTGGACTACTATGTAACCCTGAGCACAAGGCTTATAGCTCAGCTTCTTTGTAGGCTTCAGCTGTCTTTAAATCCCCTTTGTGCCTTCCTTTTTCTGTGTGTACCAGAGAAATGAACTCCACTTAGAATATACTTGTTCCAAGAGGTGCCTGAGTAGATGCTAGCAGGCAGTTCTCGAGTGACTGAGAGGGCATCTCAAGGGAAGGGTAAATCCCTAAATACATTGTTTTCCTGAGCATCTGCTACTCAGCTAGCTGTGGACCTTTGGTCTGACCAGAGATGATTTTCTCATGTGTTGAACACCAGTAGATAGAGGAAAGCAGCAGGGATGAAACAATTAATCAGGCTTTCCTGTCCTGAATTTTTGGCATTCCTTTTTATGGATAAATGAGAGCACTGTGAGACGTAAATGATGGAGACATCATGCACGTGAGCACTCGTGGGACTGATTGTTAGCAACTGAAACATTGTTAAGATAATCCTGTAATGTTAAATGTCAGAAATGGTACAAAAGTTGGAGCCTCACACCACTGCCACAGAATGCTGTTCATCCCTGTATGCCTTGCTCAGTGTTTTACATCCTTTGGTCCTCTAACTTGTCTTTGAAAAATCTTAGGTAAGTATTCTAATTCTTTTCAGACTGCTTATTTCCAGCTTTTCAGCAAATGGCAAGTACTTCTATTTATTTCCTTTGCAAAACAGAACCAAAATTTGCAACTTTTATGTGCTTCCAAAGCTGTTTCTCCCATAGATACACTCTTAAAGTCTCTCACAGGGAATAAGAAGTCATCTTTCTTTCTTATTAGATTGTCAGCTAAAGCCATCTAGGAGAACCAGGCATATAGTGTCCTCACAAACCTACTAGAGGCAAGATGTGCTTAATCTGTGTATTATCCACAATCTCTGAATATTTGGTAGCAAAAATTTCTTAATGTGGCTAATAAGCAGTAGCAGGGAAGGCTGAGTTTTATGTAGAATGTAATGAAGAGGTCCTAAGCCTCAACACTGAAAAAGACAGAAAACTCTGCTGGCAAATATAAAAAAATTGAAAGCTCGGACCACAAAAACATTCACCAACCTATTCTAGTCTTTCACTTTTTGCAGGGACCACTCACGTTTTTAGTGGTTGCAAGTTTACTGCTTTTTTATCATGAGGATTAGCATAATCATGCATTGAGCCCTAAACTTTATGAAAAATACAGAAAGCTTATTTGCAACTGAAAACAGGCATTTTCAGCTAAGACTGAGGCTTTCAGGACTTGCTCAGCAAACAGCAAGGGAAATCTTGCATTTCAGCAGTTACAGCTCTGGATGCTTTTGGCTGTAGCATATGAAGAATGCACAGTGATTAATCATATTTATACATAATATATAATATAGCAAAGTCCGTGTGACAATAAAACGTGATGCAGCAATGTCTGCCTCAAAATCAGCTTTTAGGGTGAAGCCAAGGATTGTGTGGTGCACAGCCCTGAGGTCACAGGTACAGTAATTGCAGTGTCACTCTGTGCAGAAATTCAGAAGACAGCTTATTGCTAGAGTATACATCAAAGTCCACGTGGCAGTGTGTCTGATCAAATAAAAGGACATCATGTGTCTATGTTTCATGTTTTAGGGGTTTCCTCTTATTAAATGAACTTCTCATAACCTTTCAGGAACAGTGTCAGTCCTGTCCAGGTTTTGAGACTTGCTCTGTTTCTCCCCTTGCAAAGAAGAAGAGTAAAAAATGTAGTCTTTGGTCTTCATATTGCAATTCTCATCTTAACATCATCAGTAACTTTATGGCAAGGGTTTTAAGGAGCCACTTGAGATACCATATACTGTTTGCTCTTTATACAAATACTCTGCCTTTACCAGTAAAAGGATACTCTGATGTTGTTTTATTGATCTTCTTCCTTGCATTTGGTTTGGTGGTGAACCTATGTACTTTGTTTGAACATCTGGGGCAGCATTTACGATGAGAAAGCCATAAATTTTACTTTTTATTAGCTGCCCCTGGTTGCAAACAGATTCTCATCTGAAGATCTAACCTGCCTGGGTCAGAGACATAAATATTTTGGCAAGATTTGCTGTCTCACATTACTCCCAGTTCTCAATCCCCCTCCTCACCCCTCAAAATATTTGAGCCACTCCAAACTTCCATCCTCTGGGCCCCACTGTAATTTGCTTACAGGTCATGGACTTCCCCTTTCCAGTTTTTCCCTGTTAGTATCTGCTGTGCTGTCTGGAACAGAACTTCCTACATAAGGTGCTGCATTAACACAATTCCTAAATTTGACACCAAGGAATGTATTTCGGTTAACGAACAATGCCAACTTGGTATCCCAAATACTTCACATCCAATCAGGCCCAGCTCGCTGGCAGCCCTGAAGAATATGGCATAACACTTTATCCAAGCAATTCCTCTACTCAGTTAGGAAATACTACAGACTTTTTATGGAAACACAAATCAATGTTTATCATGCTTCAAACCAAGATGGGTAAGAACTGTCAATTCCTGAACCATAACAAAGGAAATCACTTGTGCAATGCCTTATACTGAGGACTGCTTCACTGGCAGCCCACACTGCTTGCTGGCTTTCACGATGGAGTAACTTTTCTTCAGCCAACAATTCCCTTGTTTCTCATAGCCATTCTGATATGCCATTAATCTACTCTAATAGGAGCAACCCCAAATCCCTTTACTCCCTAAGAGCTGTTGGACCAATATGTCATCCCATCTGGCCTTTTTCTTAGCACAGAATTCCCAAGGCAGTACCATGCTAAATCTGGTTGAAGGATGAAAGCATAATTCTTTCTAAGTACACATCAGTGCCAAAATGTGCCCTCCCTCTTTTATTGTCTTACTTTATATGTTGTGATAACATTGCTTTCAAATTTGAAATGTCTATATGATATTTTTTAAATGTGCTTTTTATCTAGTCATAAGTAGAGAATGTCCTGAAAATTTATTGAAGGCCCATAATTTACTTTACACCTGGCTGAGATTGCCAGATGGTTCAAAGTAAAACTTAAAACTATGGATAGAGAATTCCAGTGTTTCCACTGGTGTTCCTAGTGAAGCCATGTAACATGAAGTGCACCATCAAAAAAGATCGCTGATGTCAAAAGTCCTACATTAGTAGCCCCATGTGCATTAATTCAGAGAAGAAGAATGTCTGAAATGCATTGTATCCCTGCAATCCAGCCTGAGAAACATTTCATTTGTGCAAAAGAAATCACAGTTTTCTCAGCTGTAACCCACTGAGGGTAATACGGGAAGTGTAAGGTGCATGCCGTAGCAAGAAGGCCATTTAGTTGTCACGGCCAGGTGGAACCCAAAGGTTGAAAAGCAATATGAAAACCTGGAGTCCAGGTTCTGATCTGGTGTGGCTGTGTATGGAACCCCCAGCATGTCTCCAGAAGTTACTGGTTTGCATTCACTGAGGAGCTGAGTTGGAATGGTTGTGGTCATGACTGGGTTGGAGTGGGTAATTCTGCACCTCTGAACTCTAGTATTACCTAGGGCCTACGGAGAAAATACAGGTTCAGAGGTCAAAATTCCAGTTGAAACTGAAGCTTGAAATATTTCACTACCTTTGTTGTAGTGTTCGATATTAAAAATGTTGTAGCAGGTGTTGTCAAGTGTGGCAGTCTAAGTGTTTGATATTTTCTTCATCAAACCTGGAGAAGTGTTTTCTCTTCTTGCTTTCACAAGAGAAGACTGTCTAGAGTGTGGTAAGAGTTGATGCTTTAAAGGTGACACTTTCTAAGTACATAACCTTGAGGATTTGGGTAGGTTTGGTGTTAGTAGATTTGAGGATAATTCAGCTCACTTTGTGTGGTTTTGAAAGACACTAAGAGTTCGGATTCCTTTATTATTATAATCATCTCAGGCAGAATTTCTGATCACCACATTGTTTCCAAATGCTGCTTTTAATTTTCTTTCTCTTTTATCAGTTTCTTTTTTGCATAAATTGACATATCTTTGGTGTGCTAGTCTAACCTACAGCTTCGTACACTTATAAACCCATCCCTATGGAGTATAGTCATTCTTGGAGCCCCTTGGACCTGGTTTAAGTAGGCCAAACTAGGACAGGACACCTTGCTTTTCCTCTGGTCTGACAGGATCTTCATTCTGGGGATCTGCACTGTGGAGCTCAAAGAATTCATCCTCCATCTGTGTGGTGACTCCTAACAGTACAATGCTACTTCCTTGGCTCATTGTCTGAACCTTACATGCATTTTATAGGATATGGTCTATAAACCCCAAACACACCACCAGTCAATATGAATTTTCTTTCCTTTTTCCCATTTCCCCATTGATTTCAAGAGTCTAAGCAGTACATGTGGAACTTGTTCTCCCATAAGACTAACAACTAGATTTTGAATCAGACTAATTTGAGTTTCAATTTTATGTTAGTCTGTATAAAGTGAGAATTATATTCAGTGATCCAATGAAGTTACTATGGTATAAAAAAGTGGGAGATCAGGAATTTGTGTTCATTCAGTCAGTCATGCTGTGTGTATATAGGCACTATTTAATTTTTTTTTCCTGTAAAACACTCTAATAACAAACTTCTGTGAAGTCACATTTGTGCATGATGATTTATGTCCAGTGATTTCCACAGGTAGATGTGTAGCTGTTTCTTTTCTGCTCTTTGGAGATTTGAAGCGTATTAACTTTATGAACTTCATGGGAAAATTATTGCTTTTTAGAGGGATTATTCAATTACCCACTTAAGGCAAAATGCAATAAATCTTATGTTACACTAAAGCCAAGCATTAATCAGTGGGCCCTGCAAGCATGGCAGCTCTCTTCTTCTGAATGTCCAGCAGGCTTAAGACAGTATTCATTGTCTTCATTTCATTCCCCAGAGCTACAGGTGATCAATTCTTATTATTCTGCAGCAGTTTTTACTTACCAGTCTCTGTCATCTTCTTCAGCATTTGCTGTAACCCCTACCTGTCCTTGTGCATTTTGATTGAAGTTTAAATTCTGTTTCCCTGCTAAGTGGGGTCAGTGCATTCATACTGACAAAGGCAAAACATTTTCCACGTAACTCCGAAAGTTACACAACATTTCCAAGTAATTTCCAGTATTTAAAAAAAATATATATATTTAGTACAAATGTTCTCTGTTTGAATAGTTGATTTTCAATGGTGGCAAAAATTTATGAAACTCAACTTTGGTGCTTTTCAGTAACCTTAAAATCCAGATAAAAAGTTGCCATTTGTTCTTACAAAGAAATATTTTCAGCCTAAATATTAATCAAAAAATACACTCCCATATCATTTATGGTTTCCTTGTTAATGCTTGGAGAATATTTTCTGTCTAAAAAGGGAAAATGAAATATTTAGGAAGACAAGAATAAGAAAACTGTTTTCTAAACTAAACTTTTGTGTGAGGTTTTATTTTTGCATTCATATTTTCTTGCATTTTGCACAGCTAAGTACATTTCTGGCAGTTACACTGAACAGCTCGTTCCTCCTCAGTGTCTGTGTGGTGAAGAATTGCTTGCAAAGTCAGGGCAAGCAGCTTTTTGTTTATTTGGACTGGTTATCTTACAGCCTGGAAAGATCCTATTACATTATATCATTGCACTCTGATAAATGTCAACAGTAATGAGAAGCTAAGAAAATATTTTTCGAGGATGTAAGTTAAAGCTGTCTTGCTGATGAAAAAATACAAATATTCACACTGCAAGAAGAAAGTCGGGGTGTGTTTCCTTTCTTGCCGTCGTAGTCCAGGCGCTTTTATTCCCAGGTCAGTAGGTGGTGCCAGAGTCCAAGTAACCTCTCCTGGCTCGGAAAGGCACTTGCTCTCTTGGCCATTGGTGTTCAAGTGTCATTTCGAAATACTGTAAAAATGCTGTTAGTGTGTGTAGATATGCAAGAAAGAGGTTTTGTGTTAGAAAGCTCTGTTTTTGAATTTCAAGATACTCGGTTTCATCTTGAAATGGTTGGTAGAAGCTAAGCTTAGAAAGCCAAGAGCTGGGGTGTCACAATCTAGGAATAGGCTGGTCCTGAATCTGCCTTATGTGCTATCTGCACATTTTATATGGGAGAGCATTTGCTGCAGGAAACAGAGGGAAATACAAATTTAAAAAACTCAAACTGATGGAACAAACCCTCACACATTCCAGCTCACTCTGTGTTAGTGTGTGAAGATCCCAACTGGAATGCAGGTTTGGAGGCAGTAGTACACGGCAAGTTTCATATTGGTTCTGTTTGATAGCTACATTAAGGCAAAAGGCTTTTTTTCCTAAGCTATAAAACTATTTGAAGGTGAGATCAAATAACTGCCTAGGATTTTTCTGCATGGGGAAATCATTACTAATTTTGTGGAGGACTGTAAATGTTTTTAGCACTCAGTTGCTTGCAGGTATTTCTCAGAAGGAGACAATCAGTGTGCTGGCTTGGTCAACTGATTGTTTATTTGTGTAACCTTGGGTTGTGTGTAAGGCTGCAAACTTCTGCTTTCCAATATTTGGGCTGGGTTAATGTGATGCAGGACAAGCAGACAAACATCTTCAAGCTTGCAGCATCTTCAGTCCTGCTCACACATCCTGGGACAGTGTTCTTTCAGTGTCGCAGCCACATGGCCAGTGGTGTTTGCCCAACAGGATCTCATCTGTCATCTCTGTGCTAAAGATCATTTCAGAGACTCCAAAATGTTGCTGCATACTGCCTTCAGGACAGGACAAAGGGATTTATGGATTGCTGGCTACAGTCCAGTTTTTATCTGGGACGGATGACATTCTTTAGTTGTCCACTTTGAAATGCAATTAGGTGACTGGCTTGGTTTATCATACCCTGTGATTGACACTGCAGCCTGGGAGCTGACTAACAAAATGTGACTCCAGTGCCATTCTGTCAGCAGCCAGCTGGGGCCACCATCTCCAGCATAACTTGGGTTGTCTGGAAGATCTTATCACCTGCCAACCTGAATGTGGTACAGATTCAGCCACGATTGCATGTGCTGCGTGTCTCACTAGAAGGATTATTCAAATAACCAGTCAGGAGCTTCCTCCTGACTTCACAGCTGTTTGATCCAGGGAATTGAAGCTGTGTGCATTACTCCTTAGAGTCCCTTTTTGTTCAGGTAAGGACTTAGAGAGTTGTTTGCAACTACAAAGTGTTTTGGAATCTTTCTAGCCAGACTTGGTGGCAATTCATGCATCCCTCCAGGTTTGTATGTAGCTGTCTGAAAGGTAGAACCAGCCTAGTGCAAACACATTGTGGTTTTGACTGATTACAGCAGCACAGTTTTTAAACCTTCCTGCAGTTTAGTGGAGTTTGAAAAGAAAGGTGTCCTTTAATAATAATAACCTTTTTTTTAACAGCTTCCTGTGCTTATTGGAAATAGTAACCAGGGGAGAAAAGTGATTGGTCCAAGACTGTTTATGAGCTAAGCAGCAGATCCTGGACTAGAACTCCCTCTCCCAAATCCCCGTGAGTTATCCACAAAGCAGTTCAGAGTCACTGCATTAGCCATAGCCAGGTAGATTTAAAATAATTTATAAATAGAATAACCATGTGCTAATGATATGAACCCATCAGACCATTTCCATATTTGAAGGGATTTGGATGCAGCTCTCTGTGTAATTTGTTCACGTCTCTGTATTCAAGCTGCTCTTCCATTCTCTGCAGAAGATCCAGAGGGAAGGAAGTAAAGTGCTTCCTGCATACAGGTAAAACATTGCACAAAGTAATACAAAGATAATTAAAAAAACCAGACAAATATATATTTACTGGCAGGATCCAGTCTCAATGCTCATCCAGAAAGGAAACCCCTCCACACTGCAGTACTGGTGAAGCACTATGGCTGCTCAGGCCACTGAGTTCAGTGATGGATTAGCTCAATCACTTCCTGAGAGCCCAGAAAGCCTCAAACTGCAGGGGACCACCCAGCTCACTGGCTGCAGCCTCTCCAGTCACAGGGAATACTTCTGACATCCTCAAACAAAATCTAAACTGTAGTGAAAGGTCAACAGCTAAACCTGTGATATCTTAGCAGTCTAGCAGGGAACAGAGCAGCCCAGATGACTCTGTGCATTTCATCCTGTGCTGTGCCTTGTGACTGGGTGTTTTCTCCAAGGTTTTGTGGATAAAATGGGTTGGGCTAGATAAAAGTGACTGAAGAGTTATAACTGCCTAAAACCTCTTTGGTCTCCAAGGCTTGGAACCTTGTGGCTGCAATACTCTAATGGAAAATATTTGCGGGCTGGTTAAATCTGTGCTATTGTAAGTGAAGATAAAAGAAATATTTAATAATATGTTCCTGCTGTTGTCCAGCACATTACTGGCTGCATGAAAGCATGTGGAGTCCTCTCTCTAGCCAGTGGAGGTAACTCAGTGCAATGGGGTGGGAAAGAGGGTGTCACTGCTTATAATTCAATTGTCACAGAGCGCCTGGGGTCATTCCAGCAGACAGTGTGCACAGCTTCGAGATCTGAAAGGGCTTTTGGTGATGTGAAACATGCAGTTGCTAAATGCTGGATTTGATTTGTTTGTTGGAAGCTCAGAATAAAGGGGATAACTTTAAAAGGGGTGTTAATTCCTTGGCCAGGGACAGTTGCCATCTCACCAGAGGCACATGTGTGTAGGATTAGCTCCTCTTCTAGGCCCTTGAAGTTGATCTGTAATATGCAAGAAAAATTTTGAAACTAGCAGAATCTGTGCTGACCTTTCCATATGAGGGGTAAGACTGAGCAGTGACCGTGTGGGTGGCAGAGTGGAAGTTTCCATGAAGCTTGGGTAGGAGCTTCTTTAATAATTTCCATTTATAGTGATGCCAGTTGCAGAAGGTGGGATGACTGGCAAGGGCAGTGTCCCATCCCTGATCCCTGTCTTGTTCCATCTTGTTTGTTAATGGACCCTTGTTTTGGGTACCTAAAAATAACAGCCCTACATAATTCAATGTGACTTCAAGTGTTCAAGATGCCAGTCTTGTGATCAGTGTCACGGCCATGCCTATTGCCTTGGACACAGAAGTGGGATTTATGGCAGGGTGAGAGATGGTTGTGTATCACCATCAGGACATGTACACAGCCCAGGGGGATGGTGATCCATGGAGAAATTGATGGGAACAGGTCGGTGATGCTGACAAACAGAGCAAAAGCAGCCGTGGTTTCATGAGTGCACGCCCCTGCTTGGACACCCAACATCCTTTAGCCATCCTTGCAAAATCCTCCTGGTGCAGCACTGCCTTCAAAGATGCAATCTGCAGATGCTCAATATGGGCTTAATTTCCCCCACATCATGATAAGGTTAGAGATGAAGTATTTCCATTTGGTTTCATCTGTGGTGAAAATTTAAAAAAAAAAAAAAAAAAAAAATCATTAAAGCATAAATAACCTCATATAAAATTTTTGGTTTTTTAAAAAAGGTTGTTTTCCTTCATCTAATCCAGGGTTTCATCTCCTTAAGTGTACATATGGACATGGTCAAACTTCCTCTGACTAACTTGGAAGCTATTTGAATATTGCAAGTGTGAGATCGTGACCACACGTATTCTATTAACACTTTGCATAGGAGAATTGCTTATGTGAGAGGAAAATCAGATGCATACATGAGGTGAAAATGGAAGCAGTTGTAAAAGGTTGGAAAGAAATAAGGGAGACAAAAATAAGAAAATAATATTTTGTGTGTATGCAGTGAAACAGGTAATATAAATTCAGTTATCTAGACTATCTTCTCATCCATCATTTCTCAATACATCAGAAAATTGCTCATAATCTACTTGAAAAATAACTGATTCACTCTTAGTAGAAATACTGCAATGAATGCTTTTAATTTGCAGGCAGCAAAATAATGGTGAGAGACTGAAAAACATAAATATCAGTTCTTGAAGCTATCAAAACTGTGCAAAGGTCAAAAGATTTTTCCATTTTTGTTGTAATAGAAATTAAAACTTTCAATGTAAACCAAAAAAAAGTTCATTGACTTCTCCTAAATTTTGAAGTATAGATGCTATTTCTATCTCCTTTTGTCCACCTATTTAAACATACACATACTCCATGCAGCAGTGATAGATGTAGGAAGAAATATTTCTAATATCAGATGACTTCTTTATAATGTGGGACATTTTCATACTTTTAAATTTGGAAGGTCGTGTCATTAAAATTATTCAACTCAACGCCTCTGAGGCTCCTTCATACTCTTATAAACCCAGATTCCCACAGTTTTTTTAACTTGGCTTTTGAATGGATTTTGCTGGTTCTGGTACTGCACTCACTTTGACATGCAAGTCCAAGGTATCCTTCTGCAGACCCTACTGCAATCAAAAACCAAAAAAATTGGTTTTTTAGCATAGCTACCACATTTTCCTGACAAGTAATCTTTTTTATTTTTTTTTCCTTTTTTTTTTGTCTCTTTTTTTTTTTTATCTTTTCATTTTAACCTTTCCAAATAAAGAATTTTATGGAAAAGGGAGAACATGCAGAGGAAAGGGCTTCCAGGCAAAAGATGAGGATATGAGTAAAAACATCTTTTATTTTTTCTTTCTCTCTGAAATATAGCATGAAGTGAGGGCAGTGACTGTGATAATAGAGGCAAATGATAAATGAAAGAAAGGACACTTCAACATAATCTAGATAACAGGAAAATTTTAAATGGACAATTTAACATGAGAGTCTGCATGGAATTATTTTTCATTAAACAATCAAAGCTTGTGATAATGCAAATGAAATCCATTTTTAGCTGCAGGAAATTTTGAGAATTTCAGAGGAATAGAAAATACGAGAATAATAATATCATGATGGTAATTCACAGTAATTATAGAAAAGCATAATTGCACAACACAAGCACTAATCAAAGCTCAGGAGAGTACTTTGGCATTCATTAGGATTTCAGAGCTATTAGCATTTACCTTTGTCATTGGGCACCACACAACAAGCATTATTAATTTCATGTCAATGCAGAGCATAATTTCCCTGATCAGATATCAGTTCATAGTAACAAACCACCAAGACTGACTTCTCTGACATGGATTTCTGTCAGGTGTTTTAAAAAGAGAGCTTAACTGGGGACTGCTTTGGAGGTAGAAATGTTGCCCTTGAACTTAGGTGATCTCTGAATGTTTGTGAGCTGTCCTCTGTATATCTAAATTCCATCCATTTATTTGCATTTGCTGGCCTAAAAAAGCTTCAGAACATTGCCCATGCTGTCCTTCTTCCTATCTTACAGGGAATTTTGTGAGCTTCATCCATCTGTGTGTGTGTTAATCATCAAATTATTATTGAACTCTGCAGGTACCTTGTGCTGCTGTGGTACATGTGCAGCTCATCAGTTGTGCTCCCTGGAACTTCTGACCTGATGTACAGCTGATGTACAGCTCGTCCTGCCTTGTTCTCTGTTGAGAATTTGTGTCATTTGCTTGTTGGGTTTTTATTTATGCCCCTCCTGACTAGCTACACTTTTCTTCTGCAGCTGCACTGAATGCTTAATGTGAGGAAGAGAACATTTTGCAGCTCATACCAAATGGTGATGGAGGTGTAGGGTACATTTGAGCAAATCAAAGCTAAAGGAAGAAGAAGGATATGGAATATTCTCTTAGGTTCAGTGGAAGAAAAGCTGCATTTTGTGCAATAAAGAAACGAACAAAACTAGGTCTGTGAACATGAAATGAGATCCTCTGGCTTATAACACTTTTTATGCATTATTAAAAAAATAGAATCTGTTCGTTTACTATAATTTCCAGACTAAAAAGTTCTATGCCATATGTATAGCTCTTGAAGGGAAGGGTTGTCTACAGAAGACAGTGGCTGGTAAATAAAATACTTCAATTTATCCTTCCATTAGGCAAGATAGGACTTATCAGCATGCAGGTGGGTCATGTCCCATGGCTGGAAATAGTAAGTTTTGACTTAGCCTTTCCTCAGCTCACTCACTGTTGCTGTTCTTTCCTCTGGCTTGTAGCAGGATTGGTTCTCTGTTAGCAGCTTATTTTTTAGCACACCATTCTGACACCTTGACAGTTCATGTGCTAAATCAGACTTTACAGTTACTGGCAGGCAGTTATTAGATGTATTGCACTTAATTAACTTTGCACCCAATTACAAGCAGTGCTGGCCGATTACAAAGGGCATAAATATATTAGTGCCCTGGCTGTCACATCATGAAAATGGCTGTTTGAACAAGTCAAGCAAAAGCAATTACCACATTGTGTGCATAGTCAAGTGTGAAGCAGAGTGCAGGAAGAGGGATGAACTGGGGTTCTCTTTGTAGGAATTTCATTTTGCACAGCGTATTTCAGGTGACCCAGATGAGCAAAAAGTATGAGGAAAGGTTTCCTTTCATTTGTACAAACACTTCACGTGTGTGAAGGAAGAAGGAAAGCTGCATAGTAAGAACTGACGTAAGTTTTGTTGGGTACCTACCCTGTGTATCTGTAAATAAAGTATGAGGATTCCAGTGTTAAGGAAGAAAAGCTGTCTAACATGAGATAAATGCTAAAAATTATAAGCAAAGCTTGTGATTTAGAATGACACAGTGCAGCTATTACTTATACAGTAGTTGCCAAAATGAGAAGGAAAGCAGAATTTGGTCTCATCTGTAGAGGGATATGTCGTAAAGAGCAAATGTTAGCACTCAGCTGGCATTCCATGGAAATCTGTCTTGTGTTAGCACAGGAAAAAAAACATTTCTGCTGGAAAAGTAAGCAGGGCATTCAGAGCAATATTTAAAATTTTGTCAGTGGCTTTGTAAACAAGAGTCTGTATGAGAGATGTTTCCTCCTGTATCAAGTTTCCGTTCCAAGCGCCACATGCTCTCTTTTGCAGAGGAAAATAGACCACGTTATACAGGTGGCTTAACTTACAGTTGTTATGCATACAGCTGTGGAGGAATGTTGCCTTCATTCCACAAGAATCCTGGCCAAGGAGAAGAGCTGAGAACTGTTAAATATGGTAATTTTTTTTCATTCCTTTTTCTGCTTTGCAGCAGAATAGTCTCTGAATTAGTAGCGTTTTGCAACAAAACAAAACGTTTGTTTTCCCTTTCAACAAAACTTAATTAGTCATCAGTGTGTAGACAAACCACCATAAGCCCAGTCACAGGAATTTGATGGCCAACAGACTGTACTATCTGCTTTGTACAAGGTATGTAATGCTTTGTACTGAGGTCACACATGCCAGTTTTATATATAGTGACCAAAAAAGGTCACTAGAACTTGACTTTGCTTGAGGCAAGTGGAAAGAAACAGAGGCAGTCACAACATGGTGCTGAATGAGTGGCTGTAGGGCTTGCATGCTGTTGTTACTTACAGGCTCTGAATAAGGAGAGCTGTGAGGATGTGTGTAAACCTTTCCCAGCCCTGAACAGCCATTCATTGTTATTCACTTCTCAATAGGCTGGCTGTGTTGCTTCTGATAACTCATGGAAAAGCAGTGGTAGGTGGCCTTAAACAGAAGTTTTGGATGCCTTTGCAATTTGTGCTTGTGTGCAAAAGTGAGTGGACTCCTTTGTGTGCCACAGCATAAAGCAGAAAGTGGGGAGATAATGTGTTTTCAAATACAGCATTACATCACTGCTGAAAACACTGCTCAGTTGATTAAGATCTTGGGTGGCCAGCAATTTTTACCCTGCATAAAATTAGAGATATTGCTGGAGGGAAGTTGTGCAGGAAAGTGTCCTGATGTAAAGGTCTGGGGGAGGCAAGTGCTGTCATTTGAGTAGCTTGTGCCAGAGCCACTCCTTACTAATACTGAGGAACTCGGCCCAGGAGAGAAGTTAAATCAGTCAGGGGCACATGTAGAGCTCTAGGATTTCAGTTTTCAAGGGCAAAATATAAGCTTTTTCACTGCAGAGTACTAGGAGTTCATGTAAAATATTGGGGACTTGAGTCTTCCAACACACGAAGTGAGTTACGTCCAGAACAAATAGTGTTAAAATGTTACTTTGTAATTGAATGCACTAGAACTACCAAATAATGCGTGAATAACGTCTTAAAAAATAAAAGCACATCCAAAACTCCATGCTTTTGAGGAAAATGAAACAAAACAGCGGTGAGAACTCATTCCAGCAGAATAGGTCAGTTATATGTGCTTGAATGTTTTTCTGATATGGATGGTCATAGAATCATTTATGTTGGAAAAGACCCCTAACATCACTGAGTCCACCTGTAACCCTAACACTGCCACCTGTAGAATATTTCACTAGCCCCATGGAGTTCTAGGTTTTTCCACATTTGTAATTTTTATACTAAAGCAGAAAACAGACCTGATTATCTGCTTCTTTTATTCTGTAGATGAGATATTTCTGGTTCGTGACTTCTGAAGACTTACAGCCTTCCTGGGCTCCCAAGATCCAAGGATGCCCTCTTAACTTGTCTTTTACCCTTTCTTGGAAGCATCTAAAGGAAAACTGGGAGCTGCAGTCTTCTGATATGTGAAACTGATACATGAACAATTCACAGGTATGTAAAAGCCCTCTGTTAGACTTTCTGTCCGAGCCTGCTTTGTTGCTGAAGCTGCACACTTTATAGTTTGACTTTTACACTCTGTTGTAATGACTTTTTCCATCTGAGTGCATCGTACTGCAGGAAGCTAATTGACTTTGACTCCTCTGCTTCTGTTCTCAGTGGGGAATGCCAGTTGTAATTCTCTTATTGATTGTTTAGAGCAATTAGCGGAAAACAAATTTTTCCAAAGAACAGATAATTTGGTTTTGTTGCTCTCCATCATTAAAGCTACAATTTGTTATCTAAGAAACAATTTGTTATCTGGGAAGAAAATTAATAGGAAACATATTCCATCTGTTTATTAGCTGAAGAGAGACAGGTTACCTCATCATTAATGTCATCGGTAATTAGCGCTCTCAAGCTGCCACCATCTGCACCGGGGCCCAGCAATCTGTCAGCAGCTTCAGGTGCCAGGGCTGATGGTGCTTGTGTGTGCCAAACAATGGGCAGGCCCTGTGTGATGCCCACATTTGTAAACAGTAGCTGGCTCACCTAATTAAACCAGACAGGTTTGTTACGTCTGTGTCTGCCACCCTGAGAAGGACACAAGACTTTGAACCTCCAGGGCAATTCCCAGTCATTGGGTCACCAGCAGCGAGCTCAGAATGCCACTCTCAATTAATCAGGTTTCTGATGTCACAACTGGTTTTTGTTTTCATTTGGGACAGGGTTTGGTCAAAGTGGCAGGACCTGCTCTCACATTCCATCAGCATCACAGCCCTTCATGATAACCAGCTGATAAACCCTGGCATTGGAGAGGCTTCTTAGTTGTTGTTGAGTAGGTAATGTCTTGTTCTGCTCCAGACTGAAAAGAATAAATTCTACTTTACACCAGGTGAAATCTCTTCAAATAATTAAAAAACCTCCCAAAACAGCCAGGGAAAAATGGAAGTAATTCTGTAATATTTAGACTCTAGTCTTAGTGTTTTACTGACTTTTGCTTCTGTTATTCAGTTTGATTTTGTAGTTTTATTTTGAGGAGAAGTTCTGCAAATCCTCACTGCTTGATAAAATTACCTAGGAGGGTCAGAGAATCTTCAGATCCCACATGAAGGGATTTGAAGGTTTATGTAAGAATGGCTGTGCTTAAGTTTGCATAAAGTTATTATGAAGTAAATGATTATACATGTAGGTGGTTAGAGGGTTATTTATTTGGTAGTTTTTCATTGGTGCTTCTGTTCCATGCATTCAGTTATGTGGATGATATACACACAAGTGCAGGTGGAAGTTAAATGCTTTCTATGGCACATGCTTTTAAGCCTACACTAAGCTGTATTACTGCAGGTATTATGGAAATTATAATTAGGGAATATATATTAATTGTGCTTATTGCTAAAACCTGGACATTTTCTTCTCGAGTGCGAGTGGAGTACAAAGCTGTTAAAAATGTGGGTTCCTGCTGACATTGTAGAAAAATCCATTTCACATTTGTAAGGTGGAGTACAATTTCCAAGGCACTGCCAGATGTTTGCTTTTGATGCACAAAGCCTAAGTACATCCAAGGACCAGTCTGTTTTTCTCATGTGAGAATGTGTACTTGCCATTGGAACGCCTGGTTCTCAGTCAGAGGTGAGAGGAATCAGGAATTTCAGAGTCACTATAGTGCATTTGTAAAGATCTGGTGTTAGCAAGAGGTGCAGTTGGATTAGTTGGTCTCTTAAAAATGGACAGAAATAGGTAATTGGAGGCAATAGCAAAACAGGGAAGAGTATGAAGGATACTAAGAAAGCTGTGATGTCTCAATATGAAGTTCCTCTTGCAGAAAAGGTTCTGGATATATATATATATGTCTATACAGATATGTAATTTGGCAGGTGAAAAATATAAGGAAAGAAATTAGTCACAGGATATTTCTATTTTCGATTTTATTGCATTATTTTTCTAAAATGTTTATTTTCAAAAGGTGGTTTGCACTCATGTACTGATCCAAAACATCTTGAATCTAAATATTGTGTTTCAATAGATTTTAGGCCCAGGTATCTTTTCCAGTGCTGTTTGCCTAAATTTATGGCATGCAAATTTTTACAGAACTTGCTGCCATAAGAAATCATCTGTCCTAAGGAGTGTACACTAAAGAAGGAATAAACGTGCCATGAAAAAGTCAGGTGTTTGATATCCAATAGGAATGGCAATATGCTTTATAAGACTATTTTCTTCTTCTGTTTACATTTGTGTCATTTCAGTAGGTTTTTTTTAATGTGATGTGCCAATTTGCATATTACAGAATATAATTTTAAATGTATATGTTTATCCTGAGGTATTGCTGGATCAATACAGAAGACAAAGTCATTTTAGCTTTGGGATTAAAGGAGGAAAAAGAGGTTTCAGTTGCAGTTGTAGAGTACAATTGTAACCTCTCAGTCACTTTTCATACCTAATGTGGAAAAACATCACAGATACTAAAGTTAAATGTGATGCCAGTACTGTACATCCAGTGTAAGGATTTATTGTATTGCTGAGCTCTTTAAAATGTCAACATTCCTTGGCTTCACTTGGAAGCATTAAGTAATTCCAGGTGAGTCACCTCAGACAACAAAACTCACTGTTGGTAGACTTCTATCAGGCAGGGCATGAGGTAACAGTTCTCAGGGGGCACGTGTGGATGTGAGAATATTTTGTTACTGTGTGGTTACCAGCATTCCTTTATTTCTCATTAGTTTATACTGCACTCTGTTATATGAAAATTAATTTCTGTTAACGTCTGGGGTCAGGTAATATACACATATCACTTAATGAACATAATATACCTTCAAATATTAAATTACAGCCTTTCTGCCTCCCAGGCAGGCTGTCAGACCTGGTGGTATAAATTAATATGTAATGCTGCACAGCTAACAAATTCCTTTTAGCCAAGAGAACTGAAAGCAGCTCCCAGAGGCAGGGCTGGAGTCTTCTACTGCAGGCTACTGAAATCAATAGAAAGACTTATAATGACTTCATTAATTGCTAAAATAAAGCTGGGAATGGAAGACAAAGGTCTATAGGAAAAACAAATTAGGGAGGCAGGTGATACTTCTCCATTAGAAGTGGAAGCTCTTCTTACAGATAAGTAAGTGTTCCATCATAGATTGCCTTAATAACTGTTCTCATGTATTTGTAAGTAGCACTTTGTATATATTTAGCTCTATATTTGTGTATATGTAGCTGTTTTCAGGCATAAACCACATCCACTGTTCCTACTTGAGCTAAAGAGGAAAGCCTGGAGTTGTCATTCTGATCTCAAGAGATGGGAGCCATGGTCTGAAGTCCAGGGGGTGAAGCCATCACAGGTCTCCCAGGTTTCCCCCTGGCATATGGATTGTGCTTCCTGGCAGGAGTGGAGGTGGTGAGAAGTGAGCAGTCCCTTTAGACTGAACAACAGAGAAACTAAACAACCCATGAGATCATCTGCATTTAGAAAAATAGGATGGAATCATACAAGATTATTATAAATTGCTTCTTGATTGTAAATAATATACAGACAATGGATAATTGTTGCGAAGTTCAATTAAGAAAGGTCAGCCTCAATGTGCCTTATTTCATTTCTATCTGTGATTATCACTGGTCAGATGTAATTAAATACTGGTCAAATTGCAGCTCTGGAAAATTGGTTAAATGTCACTGTAAATTGCAGGTTTTAAAAAGTAATTATTCTATATTTCTTGACTATTTTTAGGTTAAGGGGGTGTTTTTGTCTGGTGATACAGACCAAAGCTTAAAATAATCAGAGGTAACTCAAAACATGCTCAAAATACCCATTTAATTTTAATGGGATTTGGACCTGACTGTAGGAGCAGAATTGTTTTAGCACATATACAAAACCTGGAAGTTAACAGACTGTTACATAGATGCCATGGCAAATTAAAATTTAATGACAAAAATACTGCTCCTTCTGATAAATGAGCAAAGTGGCATCAAATAACATCACTGAATACTCCTACAAACTACATGAGCCCCATTATAGGCAGATAAAATCTGGGATCCAACTGTTAATGCCCATATTAACAAAGGCTAAAGAGGCTTTGAATTGCCCTTTTCCTGAGTAAATGACCATCAAAGCAGGAATCTGGGCCTTGTTTTAATCATCCCTTTGTGACAATCTAGTTGGATTGTTGAATGATAGGTATTTTCCCAGCTGCACTTATTTCTGATTACACACTGGTACTGGGCCCCAAAGCAATGACTGTGCTACTGGATGTGACTTACAAAGTCCAGGAGGTATTTGATGGACAGCATCATCATCACCCCCCAGATGTTAAAAGGAATATCTGTAGGCAGCAGGGTTACTTGCCAGGTTGGAGGTATCAGGGCATTTGGGAATTGTTTTAGCTGACAGACTCTTCTGGAGCATCCTGCATGACCTGTGAATGCAGAGGTCTTGGCAAAACAATTAGGCAATATTTCTAATACTGAATGCCAACTCCAAACTTTTTAGCTTGTCTTTTTTTCTCCCAGCTTCCTCCCTGCCCTTCACAGCTGTTTTTTGTTCTGTGCTGTTGTTGGATATATCTGCAGATTTATTGTATCAACAGTCAACTTGTGAGATTCTTTTGAGGTGTGCTGGCACTGGCATTTTCCATCTGTAAAGCTGTCCAGGACACTTCAGCATAACCCTCTTCTGGCAGTGCTGGGTATCAGATCTGAGCAAAAGCAGCTCAGGTTTCAGGGTGCCTGCTGACACTTATGGGGATCCAAAAAAGAAACCCGATTTGCCCAGAATGTTGTAGCGTATCCCAAATGCAGGAAAGGGGGTTGTGTGTCCAAATCCTTCATCCATCACAGCTGCTGGAGGTAGAACCTAGCTGGGAGAAAGCCAACCCCATGCAGCAGAGCTAAGCTGTGAGCTAAGGAAAAGAGAGGTGGTATAAGAATGGCCATTGATAGAAATCCACTGAAGTGAACAGAAGTGCAATTGCAGCAGGATTGCACCCGTAGGAAAACTTTCTTTTCACCTCCTTCGACCACAGGCTGTGGAGCTTCAATCTCATTCTCCCCCTCATATCATGAAACATCTCATGTTGAAGAATTGCACCCCACTGAAGTAGAAAAATATCTAGAAAAAAATGTACTGGATCTTCTCTCAACCTCTTTTCTGCTGGGAAAGCTTGGCTGACAGGGATGTAGAGACACCGCTAGTATTGACGTGTGAGTTGAGAAAATTAGCAGGGCTTTTTTCTTTTTTTTTTTTTTTTAATGGTTGGATCATAACAAACAATTTGATTTTGGGTACAGACCTCTCTTTTGTAAATGTAGCCCCACCTAAAATGTACTTTTTTGGTATGAGACAGAGCTGTGCCCTTGAGCCAGAAGAAACTTGCTTCGGGTCCTAGTGGTCCTTAATTAGCCATCATACCCTCACTTTATTGACATCTTGGTAAGACAGAGGACTGCTTTGTCTTTTTGCCAACTTTATTAGCTCAAATAATTAAAGTTTAGAACTTCACAATCACGTAGTGATAAAGGGACTCTTTGTTTTGGCTCATGTTCTTTGAGATGGGTGATTTTTGAACATCAGGTTGAGGTGGACAGTTTCACAAGTGCAGTTCTTGGAAAATTTCACCAAATTCTTGATGCAAACAGGCATGCTTATTTTTGAATGGTACTTGTACCTCAGTATTATTTTCAATTCTTTGAAAATGTGTTGGTTTTGTTTTTGGTTTTTTTTTTAATGGGGTTGATCTGATATAGGAAAAGAGGAAAGCATTTCCAGTCTAGATTGCATATGCAAACAGGAACATAAATTGCCTACAGAGCCTTCGGGCTTCAAGTGCATTGTGTGATTCTTTTGATATTCAGCCACGAACCCATTCTGTGTAATTTTCCACTCCTTTTGTTTCATGGTATCAAATGAAGACTGAGACATTAAAAGCAGGGCTTAAGAGAAATTAAAAATGTCAGTAAAAGCAGCTGATGGAAACCTTATTAAACAGCTACGCATGTCAGGCTGTGTTCCTTCTGTAATGTACATGTTTGTAATAACAGCTCAGAATTCTGCAGGGACCTATAAGCAATGAACAAAATTGGTCAAGCAAAAAAGAGAAGTTATTGGAAACTTGAGTGCTGTTGAGTCCCATAATATGCAAACTGTACATATGCATAAAATAAGCCTGTGCCCTGCTGGTAGCTTTTATACTGTTCCCCTTGTATGCATCAATTTGTTTGTGGGGTTGAGTTTACTCCAGTAAGTGCTTTATGGTGTGAATTATGTCCCCAGTTTCCACAAGTAGCCAACATGCATTGTCAGTGTCAATAACAGAGCAAAATGTAAAACTGAACGTGATAGGCAGTGTCTCCAAGGAGAAAGCTGCCCCTTTACCTAGAGTGGAAAGTTTCTGGTGTTAATATGTGTTTCCCAGTGGAGGAACAAAATGATGAGGGCAGGGAATGATCAAAGCATTGCAAATGCTACGTGAAGGAAGCAACAGTGTGGAATCTAGTCAAGGGACACCACTTGCAGAGTTAGGCTGTACAAAAGACACAAAAAAAGGAAAACAAAAACATTTACAAACTCTAGTGAAAGGTATCTATTAATTTGCCTAGAAAGACAAAAACCAAAGAGGCATAAAGAGAGTCTAAAATTGGTAAAGAAACAAAACCTATTGACTTGGAGCAAAAGTTGCACAAAAGCAGTCAGGTACCAGAGTACTGAAAATTACTTGCTTGAAACTCTTAGAGTAATGTGATTAATAAATAAAAGCAGAAACCTGTGCCTAGCAAGGTTTTGAGATAGGACAAGCATGTTTTACTGGAGCCTCAGGCTCTTTCTTGGTTCTGCTCTGTCAGAAAACTGTGGTTGATCTGAGGGAGCTGCCTTGTAGTAAACATGAGAGGAAACTGGAGAAAATCATGAATCTAGAGAAGTTTCAGTGAAAAGTGGAGTATTTCCCTGCCTCCAGCAATACGAAACAGGAGAAGGTGGACAGATGGAGGGATGTGAGGGAGGAGGTTACTAGATTGCAAAGATCTTGCTCTTTTGGAGTGAGTGCTCACTCCTCTGGATGGATTGCTTGGCATGGGGAATGCAGTGCCTGTCAGATGCCTGTGCATGTGGACTTGAGCTGCCACAGGCAGCCATGGGCTTTTGGTAAATACCTTTTGAAAACATGGTGTTATAGGATCTGCCTTCACAGAACTCCCTTTGCAATAAATAGACTTTATGGGGCATACTCTGGGGGCAGATGATGATTTATGTGCTCAATAATCTGTTTGCTGCCCTGTGGAGAAATCTTCAGACTGGCCAGCAGGCCTAGAATCAAGGAGGGTGCTAGGCTGCTGCTGGAGTGATGATTTTATACTTCAGTACTTGAGTTTCTTTTTCATCTTGCCATCATCAATATCAGCTTTGTTTTGTTTGTTTGTTAACCCATGCAAGATAGGGACTCGCCTCACTTGCTCTTGGCCATTATTTCACATCTTCCTGTGGGCACTGGAGAGAGCCTGGACAGCTCCATTCCAGTTATCTTAGAGTGTCAAAATCCTCTTTGCTCCTTACACTGTGGGCTGGAGCTCAAGTCTTCTTTACAGCCCAAAGTGGTTTGTGAAAGACACTTTCAGTGGGAATTCCCAGGAGAAAGCAGAACTGACACTATGAGAGCTTTTCCTCAGGTTTCTTTAAGTATTAAGGAAAAAATTACAATGTGTTTGGCTTCAAGGTAAAGAGGAAATATTTATACAACTAATCCCAAGGACATGACACAAAATACTATTTATTTTGTGGTCTGCAGAAAGAAAAATATCAAATGAACTCATCTGCTCTTTATTGTAACTGGCAAATTCTCAGAGTAATGCCATTTAAAATTCAAGTGTCCTCTGGTTTTAAGTATCAGTTTGAGAGACAGCAAATAAGTCTTAAATTGGTAAATACTAAAGGGGTGAAAATTTATTTTCTCTACTTGTCTCATAGTTAATCTTCTGTAGCACCTAACAAACTCCTTTCATTCTAGCACAAAAGCTTATAATATATCACAGAATTAGCATCACAGGTGGCTTTTCAGTGAGACAAGAAGCTCAGCTTAAAGAATGACAGAGGTCTATTTTGTATTCCCTTAACAACTGTACAGTCTCCAGAAAGATGCAAATTGTTGAATTCAAATGGCTCTTAACATTCTTCTTGAGTACTGATACAGTAAGGAAATAATACCATAAAAATTTACAATATAAAGGTACATTACATTCTCTGGGTAGTAAAGCTTTAATTTGTTATCCACACAGGCCCTGGGATGGGAGACTGGAGAGCAGTGTAAATAGATACCAGTCCAGGCACAGCCCAAGGAAAAGTACACATTGAAATAATGATTTTTGATTTTTGGGGGGGCCGAACAGAGTACGCCTAACTTGAACCACGTTCTTGCAACCCATGATGCACAACCCATGTCATACTTGAGATCTGCCAAGGCAATCTGGTAAAATTAGTGATATCCAGGTAAAATGCAACAGCTTTGATGTTCTTTTCACCTTGTCTCCCGTGTGCTCCTCTGACTTAAAATATTTTTGGAAGTTCAGTGTTCAGTTCCAAAAATCTGGCGACTGGCAACAGATAACCAAAAGTGGCCTCAAAAGAGTAAATGTGCTTTGACATATTTCTTTGTTCTTTTAAAGTAAATGAAACAATTAGTCCAAATGAGGCACTTCATCACTGAAACCCAGAGGAATTCCTTGGCTGCCGCCAAATCATGAATAATAATAGTAGTGCAGAAAAGGAGGAGTAGTCATGAGAGTAGGTAATCTATGGGTGATGAATAAAAGCCGATTTCAAGGACTCTTGAGCTGGGTTAACTTCTGCTGAAATGCTCAGTTTCTGTTTCAAAGTGTTCAGTAAGCCAAGAGTGTTACAGTAGATTGTATGAGCTGCTGCAAAGCACTTCATGTACTCATTCCTATCATAAAAAACTGATTATTCTCCAATTTCATGTAAAATGCAGTCAGTGGAGATCTTTATTAGTTGAAAGCATGTTCACTGGCAAATGTAGCTTGAATTGTATAAGGACAAGCTACGCTTCCTGCTCTTCTGCTTCCTGTTAAAGCCTGTTTATTTTATTTTGCAATTGTCTTGCCCATCTGCACCACATATTTCTGTTTTCTTGGCTTGCTGTCCTGGCTGACTGTGCTAGCACAGGGCACAGGTTGTGTCCTTGTGGCTGTTGGTCACGCTCACTTTATCTGCAGCCTTTCACAGCCAGGGCTTCATTCCTTCATTCCTGGTCAGCTTCAGAGGTGAACAATATTTTAAGAAAGTCAAATCTTTACTTTGCAAGAAGGCATGCTGAAATGCAGGGAAGTGGCTTTGCATCCAGAACATTGCAGGAAGGATGAAACAGAAACAATAATGTGCTCCTTCAGCTCTTCCTGATCCCTGTTTGAGAAATCTGTACATTTTAAGGAAGTTGTTAAATCAGGTGTGGTTTGATGAGATGCAGTTATCACAGATGAAATAAAAATTTATCTGCATACAAACAAGCAGCTCTCCTGTTTGCTTCTATGCATCTCATCTAAAGGACAAAACATAATTCTTCACTCTTGAAACTGTGTCCTTCATCCTTAAAACTTCAATGGATGCTCAAGAATTGGAAATGTGGGGAAGGTGTCAGGAGAGTGTACAACACCTGTACTTCTGTCCATCTGTTTGGGCTGGTTTCAGGTTATCTCAGGACAGTGTCTACACTTGTCCCCATTTGTATTTTAGGGGCAGTTGTGTGGTTGGGTCACACACTGGAGCCATTTGTGGACTCAGTTCCTCTGCCTCTGTGTGTGCCCAAGTGGAAGTAGTCAGAGTATGCCAGCAAACCCCAGTGTTTCAAAGGTACAAGGTGTCATTGTACTGCTAAAGGCTGTAACTAAATTATATCTTGCTGCATGAAGTGTCCCCAGAATCTGCTCCCCAGCTCCCCAGCAGATGCTGCAGGCAAAACCCACTGCTTTTGTAATCCACAAGAGGGAAGAGTTTGTTTTAACTACCTATAGTAGAGTGCTCTTTGCAACTTCCCAGATGCATAATCCTCATAGCCTTCTTTCATGGAGTAAAGGAGATTAATTTTAGAAACCATGGATTTTACAGATCCCAGGATATTTACCCTAACGATTATTTTGCTTTGAGTAAGTGGGCTCTCTGGCTGACTGGAGGGGAGTTAGATCACAGACTTACTAACAGCTACACCCCAGCTCAAGTGTGCACCACTAGGGATTGTCTTCAAGCCCAATGAGCCTGATATTTCCTATCTTAAAATCTGTGCTAAGTAATAAAAAATTTAAAAGGGAAGGAAAAAATAAAGATTGAGGTCACACTGCTCCTGCAGTCTCATTGAGAATCCAGATGGAAAACACAAGCTAATATATACAAAAATAACACCTAAAAATGATACATGAATAATCTTGGACATAAAAGAATATTTTAAAAGCCCCACAGTCTCCTCAGTTTACTATCTTAAGAGTTGTAACCACTTTTCCTGGTGATGGGCAAACAGAAGGATGCTTTTTTGGCAACTGGCTCTTTTCTGGGAAGTCTATAAATCCCCTTTTAATTCTATGCATGCAGTTAAGTCTCATTCTTGTCATGGCCAGTTAAGATATGCTTTTATCTACTTTTGAAGAGTGAATGAAGACCTTGTATCTTAATCCCCACAAAGAACCACGATGTGTAATGCTGTCAGGGCAGAAAGCATTCCTGCCTTTGGCTTTTACTGGCCAGATAATCCCAAGGAGGTGTGCAGCTGGAAGCTTGTTTCTGTTGTGCTTCCCTGGATGTCCTCACTGGGTGGCTACACAAGAGCTCTGTAAACTCTGAAGTCCTCCTTGCTTTTAAGACAACTTAGCCCAGGAGGACTTGGGAAATCCTTGATGTTGCAAGTAACCAAGTGGTGCCATGTTTAATTATAATTGATTGGTATTTTGGAGCAAAATTTTATAAATTAACAATAGAATTTCTCTTGGAAGCAGGATCCCTATCCAAGAAATTGATTTTCAGATGAAGATAGCTCTGCAATTCTTAAAAGTTAAAAAAAAAATACTTCTACAATTATTATATGTATTTTTCCATACGTTTTCATGTTTCTTCTCTATAACCATATAGCAAATTGTAAAAATTTACTTCCTCCAAGGTGAAATGGGAGGGAAACCATTGCTGGATTGCAAAAAAAGGTGGAAAGAAATGGAGATCTGTAAATTAAAGATTTCTTAAAGTGCTAAAACAAAAAGGTGAAAGACTTGGCAATGGGGAAAGAAAACTTGAAATAAGGTGAATTGCAAGTGGGAGAAACAGTGTGGAAATTATTAAGTTGCTTTTGAGCTGTTCTACCATTTTCTCTCAGCAAGCCACAACACCAAATTGTCAGCACAGTTCTAATGTCTCTTTAGCAGTTCAGGGCTATGGAAGAGAGATTCCAATTTGTATTTACTTCTTAAGACTTACAGATGTGCCTTTCCTTGGTAAATAGAGATTCAGTGATGCACTTTATTGTCTTTTTCAGCTTTCCCAGCAGGAAGATTGGCCTCTTTGCATTGGAAGACCTCTGCTGTGGTGTTTGCATTTCAGAGCCTTTCCACCTGTTTTTGATAAGCTGGGTGAAATAGATCAGTAACATGACTTTTATCAAAGTAAGATTGCATGTAGTCAGGAGTTACTGAATAAGTGAATTTGTTCAATTTGAACAAATCTGTGGCTAATAGTACCCAAGAATTAACAGACTATTAACTCAACACCCATTAGCATTTATATGCTAGGAGATGAAAATGTTTCACATGTGCTGTTCTGTTCAGAAATAGATGTTTAATATTTTTGCAGTGGAATAAAGAGTAGCTTCATGTTGAGCCAGGGCACTGACTGGGAGAACTGTGCTGTGTTACAACATGACCTTCCTCAAAAGTTGCTGTTCCCACTGGGAACACATTTTTGTGTACAAGGCCATCATACCACCTTCTCAGTTATCAGCAAAGGAAATAGGGTAAATAATTCCATCCTCTGTTCAAAATACCTTTCAGAGAGTATTTTAATTCTGATCCTGCAGGGACTGAACAACTTGGTTGATTCTGACCATTGCACTTGAGCAGAGAAGTCAGTTTGAGGCCTGCCTGTTTGGCATGAAAGGAGAACTGTTACAAGACCTGTAAATGTTTAATTTCCATGTGGGCTGATCCAATTAGGTCACATTAGCATCTTCTCATTCATTAAAAAGAGGAGCCCAGCTCAGTTACTTGAGTGGTCAATCAGAGTAATTGTCCTGAAATGAGGATCAGAGGCTTTTGTTTTTCATTGCATTCTCTAAGTTATGCATGCTGTAGTAGCAGCTGTAAGAAATTGGGTTTGAGTCCTGCCATGGTTTGGAGTATTTTTTCTCCATCTCTGCTGTTCATGCAGCACTAAATCTTTTGGCCAACGTTCCTCAGAGGATGAGAGGAGAAAGGAACGAGGCAGACCAAGAAGGTGAAGTACTTTAATGTCCTGTATGGCATGTTCTTCTTCTGTCTTTACTCACCTGGTTATAATAATGACAAAATTGTGGGGCTCTTCTGATAGAAATCTGTTCAAAGCTCTTGCAAAGTGCCTGTTTTTATCACTGTTAATTGCTTCCAGTGGGACTAAGCTTTAGTAAAGGTAAGTCTTCACATCATTGGGGATTAATTAGGACAAAGTGCAAAGGAAAGAGAAGTAGAATTAAAATTGTTCTTATTGTTCTTAATCCTGTATTATCTAAGGAGGAAATTTTTTTCATTTTTCTGTTAGCTGTCGTGTTTACAAATGTAGGTGAACTATCCTGTGTCCAAGCTCTGAGTCAGAAGAAATAGGAAAACACTGCTGTAAAGAACCAGAAAAACAGCATAGTTTTTGTGAGAGATCTCAGCCATTTCACTTCTACTGGAATCATGAAATTTCTCTGTAATTAAGTGACAAGCTTGTAGAGTTCCCATACCCATCTCTGTAGGAATTCCTTGCATTAGTGTGCAGAGGCACAGCTTAAGCTGGCCAATAGTAAGAGACCATCCTTGGTTTATTTTTCCTTGGGGACTTCTGCACTACACAAGCTTTCTATTTGACCTTTGCATTTTTCTTCTGAGGACAAAGGGTTGAAGTCTGCAGGATAACCAGAAGTACCCAACATGGCTCTGGAGAAAACCTACACTGCTTTTGAGCACCAGGGGTAGTAAACATCTGGGGATCATTTGAAACTGTAGCTGCTCACTCGCTATGGAAGACATGAAAGAAGCAGTTAATGTTTCTTTTCTGGGTTGGGAATTGATCTTTATCACCACTTTCCCTAACCTGTATTAATAACAATCACCAGGGACAGGAGAAGCACGCAGACTTGAAAAGGCAGCAGTAGTTGCCCTAGGTCACGGAAGTAAAGGAGGAATTTGGATCAGAGTTTTTCTTGTTTTCTATCCAGAAGTATGAACCTCTTTTGTTGGAAGTAATTTTTGTGTGAAATTTGACTGCAGCTTCTGAGGATACATAAAAATAAATCAAGTTAACAAGAAGAAGAAAGAAAAAATCCCTCCTGTTAGGCCTCAAAAAATTATTTCTAAACTATATTTAAAAGAACTGCACATTTTTTCTTTTTTTTCTTTTTTTTTGCAAGGCCTTTCAATTTTTAATTTAAGGCAGAAGTATATGAGAAGGTAGTTCTTGCTTCCTATAACATTTGTTCTAATATTTTCTATAACCTTTGTTGAATTACTGCCTTTACTAAGGACCAAGTTGTTTCAGGAGCTGTTCCATCTGCCACTCAGAATATTCCACTCTCACCAGCAGAATGAAGCCTGTCTAGCCTTTTCTTTTAATGCAGAGCCACAAGATGGAAGGGAAAACCCCATGGGAATTTTTTTAGGGGTGTAAATGAAAGTTGAGTTTCATGTAGTGAAATTATTACTGAGAGAAGTGTGAGGTGCTGCTTTTGCTGATGTAGTGAAATAATGCAAGTACCAGTTTAAAATTTTAAGAGTTCCTCTAGCTGGAACACAAACCAAAACATTGCCATCTCAACAACCTAGCACTCCCCACAGGGTCTCTATGTACCTTGGAGATGTTGGCTTAGAAGAATTTTACTTTTTTTAACTTTGGAAAGGTAGTAATGCACAGATATAAAAAGCAATGCAAGATATTCATGATGGGGGAGATTTTCTTGACTATTTTTGTATGAACTTTTTCTGCACGACTATGGCAAGGCAGATTTCCAAAGCAGCATACATGAGTCTTGCTGCTGTTAGATATTAATGGTTGAATCCCCTGTGATGCTTTGAAAGGGTACATTTGTATGGATAATAAAGTAGTTACTTCCCTTGTTCACAGGTTGTTTTTTTGAGGACTAGAACTACAAAAGCATTGCTTCCCATACAGCAGAAACAAGGCTCACATACCTTCCTTCCTTCCTTCCATCCTTCTGTCCTTCCTTCCTGCTATTCCTTTGTTGCACCTGGAAAGAATGCCAGCATCCCAGTTGATAAAAACTGGGTTTCAGTGAAGTCAGAGGGGAACTGAACTCATCGAAGGAACAGACCACATAGGAACCCTACAGCACAAATTAAGGAAAGGTTCTTATCTTTCACAGCCTAATTGGCTGGGGCCTACTGTTTTACATATCAGATGTCTCCCTGCTGCTCAGAGAATCTTGAGTGAAGTAGATCTGTGCCAGAAATAATTTATCCTTGTATGTGTTTCTGTGTCTGTAGATTGCAGGGTGGCCTGCTTCCTCTCCACTGCAAGCATCACTCTGATTTAAAGAGGGCACTTGTGCATCTCTGCTGAAGGACAAAGTGCTTGCAGAGTTTAGATACTTACTCCTCTTTATTGGGTTACGTGTGGGTGAGGGTTCTCTTAAGTGCTCCATTGTTGTGGAAGTCAGTTTAGTGACTGCACACTAGAAAAGTTGAAGCAATTATATGTAATGCATGATGAACAATATGACTTCCAAATGTTCACATGTAATGCATGTCAGATTTCAGCTGGAAAACAAAACAAGCCCCTCAAGGTTGCAGTCTGCTCTTTAGAAGAGCCACATGTTGTAACCTCAGAACCTCAGAATATCAGCTGTTTGCTGTGCATGATGAGAGCAGTGGAATCTGTGCCATATTCTGTCCTTTGTTTCCTGGAATCTGGCTGCAGTAATGATCAGATGTGGGCTTCTGCCAAGTGCAGTTGGTGTTTGATCCACGTTCAGACCAGTGAATTGATCTGTGCTTTTTTTTTCCTCATGGCATATCTCATTGAGACCTAATTTTTGTACAGGGTGTAACAAAGATAAATATGTAAGTAAGGAATGATATTTTCTAAAATTCGTCCCTGGTTGCTCTTTTTTTACTTTCAGGCAAGAGGAAACTACCTATAGACACCAAATGAGGTCAAGGACCATTGTACTGTCACAGTGGTTGCCTTCTGTGAAGCATTTAAAATCACAATACTCTGGACACATAAAGGAAGCAGATTTACATCTTCCTAGAAAGAAGAGCAGAAGTGACCAGTCACTGTTGCCAGGAACATTCTGCCTTTTTCAGAAGAACTTCTCAAGGAGCCCAGGTACTCTCATTTGAGTCCTTCAGCACAGATTCCATATCCCACACAAATTTCCTATCCTATTTTATGTGTGTCTGTTTCTGCTGTTCTTATTCACTGCTGGTGCTTTCTTTTTTAATCAGTGTGTTAATATTTTTTAATTATCAGACTGTGGGTGTAAGTTACCATAGTAAACTGAGCCTGAGCCATTCAGGAAGTGCTTCCCTGTCTCTTTTGGCTCTTCTTTTCCTTCCATCCAGGCAGTGGCACACAGGAAGCAGGTGAGGCTAAAGGCAAGGATAGCAGCTGCCTCAACTGTCAAGCACTGGTCTGTTTGTATTCATGAGTTATACACCAGTTCAGTAAGGAAAAGTTCCAAGTGAGTATTATAAAATATTAAAGGGACAATGGGAAAGCCTGGTTGAACCACTCAGATGTCTCCAGCTGGATGTCTCAGAATTATTCCTTTGCAGGTAAACCTATTTGTATGAGAAATACACCCTCAGGCCCTCTGGTTTTGAGTTTTCTCAAAATGTGTTAACTGTGATTTTTCTGAGGATTGCAATGTTTCTTCAAAAGTTCATATGAAAGGTTTGAATTTGGTTTTTTCCTGCACCTACAGAAATGTCATAATCTGTTCCAAAGCAAATCAGCTTCCTGGGAGCTTTACAACTGTTCAGGTCAGTTTCATGTAAGTTCTGTGGCATATTGCCATCAGATAAATAGACCAACAATACTGAAACAAGGCATTTGAATATTGCACTTGAAAACAAAACATTTTATATATTGAAATAAAATTGTATGCATGTCATTTTATTTAATAGAACATTATTGTGATTATAGGTAAAGGTGTCCAATAGGGTGAAGCAAAGGCTTGAAAGTGTTTTTATTTAACTATTTGCTTATGGTGTGGTTGGTATAAATTGCTTTTGTTAGTTTATTAACAAGGGTGGGAAGAGGCAAAGTACTGGGAGATTAATTTAAATCCAGCTCAGGAGAATTAGACACAGGAGAGCAGCTTCAAGGTATCTGGCACATATCAGCATTTTATTTGATTATAACAAAAATTTTGCACATGTATTCATAAAACACATTTGTTGGGTTTCCATTTAAGTTTCACAGTTTGTTCTTTTTGTTAAAACCTGTGGTAGGTCAGAGTTAGTGCTGGCAATTTCTTTTGCTGATGACCTCAAATATACTCTTTCTAAACCCAAGTAGATGCCTTTTTAAAAAGGGGCTTGAGGCTCTTCTAAGCAGCATTAATATGACACACAGATAACACAAGAAATGACACTTCAAATTCTGTATCTACATTTGTATTAAGAACTACAATAAGTCTCAAAAGAATTATTTTTAAACTACTGCAAAATGTACTTAGTGTTCATAGGCCAAACACGACACATTTATATGGAGGTAGTCTTTGCATATCCATCTCAGTGTTACATGTGAGATTTTAAAAAAAATGCAGTGATTACAGGAATGTAACAGAACCCAGATCAGATTTTTTAAAAACTGTTTAGTATCACTGAGGGTTTTCTGGTTAATCTTTCTCCATTTTGACAGAGAGGAAGGAACACGATGATCCCTTCTTTAAGTAGGATTTTGGAGTTTATAAGGTGGTTGCTTTCTTTCTGTATTTAAAGGTGGCCAACAGGGTGGTAGAAGGATTTGTCAGTGATCTTGGCATGAACCTCAGGGATCTGTGCATCAGGGACATCTCTGTGTAAAGCATTTGTGTCCTCAGACAGCTCGAAGGCATTTTCATGCTACACAGTTTTGTTACTGGTGATCTTCTAGCCACTTATGTCAGTTTATCATAATCTGTAGAGAAGTCTCAAGCTTTGATTTCTGAAGTGTTTTCCTAGAATAAGAAAAAATCTTGGACAGTAGCAGTACAGGCACAAGCTCTGAGGATTTCTCCCTCATGGTGGACACAGGGCTGTATTTTCCATCCCATGCTCCTGAGCCCCAGTAAATGTTCATTCCTGTCCCACAAAGGCCCCCAGACTCAGAGCAAAGCAGGGACTAAAGGCATCAAAGGCCTTTTTGTCAGAGTAAGGACAATGCTATAAACCAACCTTGTGTTAACCTACTGAAGAACAGAGCACAAGAATTCTGAATGCCAAAATATAGAGAGATGTGTGAAAGGGAAAACTTCTACAAAAGTAGGCAGGCTGAATAAAACTATTTATCTTTAAGCCACACAAGCCATGGTAATTAAATTAGGTCAGGCTGGCTATAAAGCTACAAAAAGCAGGCTGTAACTAATTTAGAAAGAGACAGAGAAGACCTGAAAAGAAAACAGATTGACAGCCCCCTATTATTTTTTATCTAATCAAGACAACAAAATGTAAGAAAGAGGGGAAAAAAAGGGAAAATAAAAAGAAATCTCTTGTTGATTTATTAAGATTTTCCCTCAAACCGTTAGGACAGACAAAAGCACCTAGTCACATCTTTGATGTGTGAAGGTTTGCACATTGTTCTTAGTGCTAACTGAGGGTTACATGCATATTTTACCCTTGAGAAAAACAGAATAATTGAATACCTTAAAATTCAGAAACTGGTGGAAACCCCAACAAAGAATAACACAATCAGATTTCATCATTAAATATCATTGCACCGATTCTTTCTGGGCTTCCATATGATCTGCTGCTATGTAAAGAGAAATCCTAAATATCTGTGAAAAGAGACAAATATGACTTTTATTTAAAACCATTTCTTCATAAATCCCACCTGCCAGTTTGTATAAACATCCTTTTTCAAAAATGGCTTCAAGTATTTGCTTTGAATGTGAAAGTGACAGGTTCCAGGGTGTGGGAAATAACATTTTGAACGTTATTTTGGAAATAACATTTTTGAACGTTAAGAAGGGAAGGATCAGGACTTTATTTGTAGTGTGGATCCAGTCTCATTAAACAAGGTTTAAAATTATATTTTAGTTTATTTCTGTCATAGTTTTCATTCTCCAAGTGATTAGAAAAATTAGCATTCTAAGGCTGTCTGGAGGGTGAAGAGGAGTGTGTGAACAAAAAGGGGGAAGGGCATAGACAAAAAGCCCAGCTTGGTTTGTGTTTAATAGCAAACAACCCTTTCCCACCCTGCTTCTCTTTTATGCCTGTTTTAGTTGTAAGTAACTTCCAAAGATTTTCCAGCAGCAGATGACACTCTGCCACTACATTCATCTGAAATAAGAGACGAACTTTGCCCTGTGAAGAAAATATTTGAGGTTTCAACACAATTAAGGGTTGCAAATTCTCTGTGAAAATGGAAATTCCTTCCCATTTCTCCAACAGGTCCCTGAGGGTGAAGTTTTGACCCCGGTGAAGTCAATGGAACCTTCACTCTCTTTCAGTAAGACAAGAGCCATCCCTCATCACCTCTTGCACTTGCAACAATGAAATGTGGAAAGGAAAGGAGAAACGTTTCTTTGGGTATTGCCATGAGGTAACACCTTTTCCAGACAGTGAGAGGGTCTTTGAGAGATGGGCAGAAAAGATACACAAAAATGCAGGAAGTCAGAAATGGGGAGCAGGCAGGGAAACAGCAACACTGAGCATTTCTCCTCTGCTGCAGGAAAATGTAGCAGACAGAACACAAGCAGAGTGGGGCTGTCATTTTCAGAGCTGAACTGGTACCACTCAGCAGGTTTGTTTTTGTTTGAGAGATGGAGCTCTTGCCCTTGGACTTGAAGAACACTCAAAGCTCCTCATCAATTGAAAGTCAGAATTTAACAAAAAGTTGCAAAACTAATTAACAGAACCTCAGAGCATTGGCCCAGAATTTGGCCCAAACACAAGGTCCCTTACTTGAGATCTTACTGAAGTAACTTTTGTGTGTGCTTAATGTTTAAGGGAACACAGTCCAGCTTGGAATATATCTGAGAAGGGCTGAAGAATAGCTGCCAGGTGCACAGTCTGCTAAAAATCAATAGCCAGAGCATAATATAGAACCAGACTTTTAAAGATAAACCACACAACCAGGTCTGAACTCCCAAGATTTCAGTATAGCAGTTTATTGCTCTCTGCACTGTTCACATGCAGCCAGTATGAACCAAGGGACTGCATTAAACCTGCTGAGTTTTGACAGATTTGCTTTTACTTCATTTTTATTGTATGTAGGTAAAAGGAGAGCTGCCAGCCTACTGTAGATACAGGATCTATGGGATTTGGACTATAATATCTTATGTTTTACTGTGTTTTGTTAAAAACATCCCTCCTATTTAACAAGAAGCTGTTGTTTCTATTTTTTTTTTTTTTCTATTTTAGGCTAAAGATAAATTGGAGGTTGCACAGAGCAGTGGAAGAGCAGCAGCCTTTAGAAGTCCTCTCCAAAAGCAGAGTTTGTGAAATACTTTCCAAACATCTGCATGAACAGTGCTACATCAACCTTCCAGCAGCCTGGTTGAAAAGAGTGTCCTTTAATCTAAACCATGCTCCCTGGGATTTCTTAATGTAGTTAATTCTTCATTTTTTTTTAATATATTTTGCCAGTGAGAAACTGCCTAGTGGCCTTACCTCTGAGTCCTTTCCATTAACTCTCTCTTTCAGTCCTGGCACATTGCTGTACATTTTCATTGCACGGGGATCTCCTCAAACAAAGGAAAATTATGAAACTGTCAGATCAGATTTCATGTATTGCTCTTGGCATTGCACTCACTAGACCTGGTACACAGTGAGTTTTGAAAGCCTCTGATCTTTTATAACCATTTCCAGTCTTAAACATACATTTAAAAGTTCCTCATCTGCAGTCACTGGGAATATGAATATGAAAGCTGAGGTAATTTGGATATTTTCTTTCTGTAAAGACAGAGAGAGTGATCCATTACAGCCATAAATCATTCCCAGTGTTTCATTATTCTTTCTGCTATACTTCTGATTGTTTTATTAAGACTCTGAATTTACTTCTTTCACTTTTGTTTTTTTTTTTTTCTCTTTCCTGCTAGGGATATATGTTACTTTAGAACTTAAAATCAAGGTGCTTAGATGTCCCTGTGGGAATGAACACTGACAGCACGTTCACTAGGTCTGATGGCACCATAAAACAGACACATCAAGGACACAAAATCCTTTCTCTCCTCCCAAGCTGCTGTGTCAGTCTGGAAGCCTAATGACCATGCATTAGCACCTCAGATACTGACCAGCCTGTGGGCTGGGAGAAGTGGGATTCTTCTTCACTGCTGTGTTCCTTCTCTGTTCAGGGAATCAACCAAACTGAAGGTATGCTGACCTGGTGAGACTGAGCTAGAAGATCCCTTGACAGAAAATCCTGTATTTATCCAGGGAGTCCCTTGGCCAATTCAAAGGGCCAGACAGAGGATTCCTAGAGCTGCAAGCACGAGCCATGTCAACTACAGTCTAAATTAAGTGAAAATGCTGGCCATGCTAGAAACAAGAACAGACAGTAATTCCACCTTACTTGTGGCATTGTAACTCAGCAGTTGCTTCAGAGACCAATCACACACAGCTTCCTTGGGAAAGAGGAATAAGTTTGCTGGAACAACTGCTGGAGATGACAGGTTATTCAGATGTCTTTTCTGAATGCCAACAGAACAAAAGCTTACTATCTTTAATGCTTGTGTTATAAACAACTTGCATCCACTTCCAAATCCCCCCCACCCTTCCCTCACTCATATGAACACTTTAAACAGAGAGCTACTTTGTAAATCTCTCAGAAACTTCTGATTGCACTTTTCTTATCTGTGCAATTCACAGCCAAGTCAGAGTAGAATATCTGTGTACCTTGGTTACAAATACACCAGATCTTTTGATTTCTGCTGCCACTGTTTCCAAACTCATTCCTTAGTAGCCTTTCCATCCTGACTAGGAGATGTGTAACTTTCTTAGGAGGACTATTTTTGTCCTTTCTGTTTTTCAGTTCCTTTCCATTTTCCTTGGCCATCTACTTGACTGCACAGCCTACTGCTCAGTTGCCTCTGCTTTCCAGAGCTTGGATGCAAGTCCTTCCTTGTCTGCATAACAAGAGTTGGTCTCCTACCCCAGTGTTTCTTTCAACTGATCCTGTTACCAGCTCATGGCCTGGTGTTTTTCAATTTCAGGTAGAATTCAGGTGACACACTGTATTTCAATGCAGCTACTTTCATTAATGTTCACAACTTCGTACACAATCCTGAAATGGTGAGTAGAGTTTCCTTCACTTACTGTCTTCACCATGATGAGCTTTCCTACCTCTGCTCACTGTTTGGTTTATTTTAAATCAGATAGCTGTTTCTTTTCTCCACACTGAAATACCACTGGGGTATTGGTGTTAAGTCTTTTCAGTTCAAGAGCTTCTCCAGCCCAATGGTATACCAAGAGCACGGCTGGGTTCAGTTGGGACATTTTATATTGGGAATAAATCAGGGAATAAATCCTCTTGGGTTCTCTTGAGAAGAGACTCTGATAGTCTCTTTGTTATTTAGGAGAAGTTCCAAATTCAGCTCAGCTGTTTTTTCTCCACGGGAAAGATATGTGTAATGTCTCTGAGAAAAGGACATTAAAACATTTCTCCTTAATAAGGTTTGTGGATAATATTGCCTATGCTGGTTTTAACAACAAGCATAAACAGGCCATTGCCTAGAGAAACTCTGCAACTCATTAGCTAGTTTTATCTTCCCCTCAAAGAAGGAAAAGCAAAAATCTCACTGATATGCCCATCCAGTGCTCTCTGAAAAAAAACAGCTCTGTAGCCAGACTATTCTCTCCCTCACAACAAAGCCAAACAAAGAGAAGTCGTGCATTAAATTTTTTCAAAGAAGAAAGCCTACAATTTAACTAAGAAATGTTTTAGATCTAGAAAATGCAATACTTTTTGCTTTTGGAAGCAGCAAATGAGAGCACCAAAGAAAGGACAGTGCACAGAAATATGGCAAGTTTATCAGTGAGTGTAGTGTGGGTGAAAGTAGTCATTAATCAATGAAAAGGAAGGGTTTTAGGGGAGGATTCAGGTGTTTAACAGAACCCCAAGCTTTGCTCTAAGTGGTGTAGGCAGAAAATCTGTGAGGTTTGCTCAGTGGCTCACCTGGTGACCAAGCACATCAGGGAAGCTGCTGCACAGCACCAAGTTCAGGGTGGAGATTATTGCACCCCTTCAACCTTATCCTCAGGTCAGGCTGAGGATAGCTGTCCTTTGGGATCCTCCCGCTCTCAGAAGCCCTTGAGATGATCTGAAAAGGGCCTGTGGTGCTTCAAATCCTTCAGCACGGCTGGAGCTTTGATCTCCTGAAATGGCAGCCCCAGGGCACTGCGGCATCGGCATCGCTGTGGGATGCCATGGGCAGCCCTGGGATCTGAGACTCCGCCTCTTATTTCAGGACTTGTGTCAGGCTATTGGCTGGTAAAGGCATAGCTTCAACTCCCAGAGAGAAATGAGATTCTCACAAAACAACCAGTGAACTGAATTCTGCTTCCTTTTTTAACACCTTTTGGAAGTGCTCCACCACAGCTTAGGAAAAGAAGGGAAAGAGTTACCCAGAAGAAAAGCTGAAGAGCAAGGCACGGGGGGACACGTGGCCAGCACGCAGTTCACTTGAGCTATTGTCAGCTGGAGCATGGGCCTCAGGAGTGTGGCATAAATTCCAGTGTCCTGACAGTGTCTTGCTTTACTCTGGGATCCTCATACAGAATTCTCTGAAGTGGACAGTGAAAGGGAAAAAAGCTTTTGTTTAAGTAAAATACTGCTTTGCTTTGCTTTCGTGTTTTAAGGCATTTTATCACTAGAGATGGTCTTTAATATGCTGCTGAAGCTGTAACTCTTGGGATGGCCTCATTCCTTATACCTCTTTGAGCAGGACTGTTGGAGCAGAGCACAGCTCAGCACTACATGCTCCATTAAAGGAGCTTATATAGCATCCTATAGACCTAGAGGTGCAGTGGGAACCTTTGGCAGACACAAAAATCCTTTGGAAAGCTGTGGGAATGCTGATGAACTGACAGTGATTTATATTATTGCATTAGAAAAATAAATAGTATGGCAGACCCTGTCAGGATGGATAAAGCAAGGATTTGCCAGTAACTGTGCTGTGCAGCTTTCCAAACCACTAACCTGCTGGTTAGCCCAGGCCTCTATTTCATCCAAGCCCTCATAAAAATTTATTGCAGATGGGTACTAAGAACCTTCAGGAAAATCCTTTGCTGTTTCAACAGCATTTCTTCCTTATGATGGTCTCGCAGTAACTTTTCCCCCCTCCCCCTGCAGAAGAGGTTTTCTCCTGCCCAGCATGGTTTAATCCTCTCTTACAAATGGCAAAGAAAAGAATTTATCAGCCTGTCAGGGATAGCCAAGGGATGAAGTACCAGAAGGCTGTGCATGAACGAGAGAGACTTAAATCACACTTGGAATTGCAGGCACAGCTTCAGGTGCTGTGTGAAGAGCCCTGCTCTCAGCCCAGGTATTATTTTGCTCTGAGGCCTTTTGGTAACTAACTGCCCCATAGATCAGAAGAAGACAGTTTTGTGTGATTTGGCTTCTCCTCTGCTGTGTGTTCATCAGTATATCAGCAAGCACCCCTGGGCAGCAGCGTGATTTGGAGCTGAAGGCTGGAGCAGTGGGGCAGTGCCGTGGCACGCTGGGGACCAGGACTGGGCGTGAGCCACGTCCTTTCGTACCGCTCAGAGAGCAGCAAGGCTCGGCTCCCAGCTGCAGCTGGCCTCGCCGTGCCCATCAACCTCCTGCAGAGCCAGGCCCAGCACAGACCCGGCAGCGGGAGCCGTGCTGTTCCCCAGTGATGCGTTCAAGGCACCGGAGCTGCAGTCAGCCCCGCGCAGGGGCAGCCTGCCCGCCGCACTCCTGGGGCCGCAGCTGAGCAGAGGGAGCGGTGCCAGTGCGGGGGCAGCCCCGAGGGCTGCGGGGACGGCCCCAGAGAGCCGGTGAGTGCTGCGCCGGTCTGCGCTCCCTGCCGCGGCCCCGCTGGGAACAAAGCCAGCCCAGGCTCTGAGGGAGATGGGCCGTGCCTGATGCCGCCATGTGCAGGAGATGGCTTAGAGAGACGTGGGCCCAAAGCACCGAGCCCTGAGCCCGGCACCAGTTCCTGCCTAAGTTATCACTCAGAGATGACCAGTCCGAACCTCACTGACCTTAAAAGGCCTGCACAGACTCGGGGTGTGCACCTGAGCAGTTGGGGTGCAGAACCACGCTCGTGCCCAGCCAGATGTCTGTCATCATCTGTCATCACAGGGCTAGGAGGTAAGGATTGACAGGGTAATTTAGTCTGGGATGACGTGGAAAATAAACACGGAAAAAACATGACAAGCATGCACAAGTGTTTTGAAAACTGATTGGCATTCCATAATGAGTAGCATGAGAATAAGTTTTCCTACTAAAAAATATTGAAAATTATAAGATCTCCTTGTTTAATAGCAAGCAATAAGACAAGTGCAAGAGTTAACCAAGTATCTTATTTAGTTATACGTGTCCTGAATCAAGATGGAACGTGTAGAGACATGTTAGTATGATTTTAATATTATAACAATTTTCATTCATGAAGAGATTACAGATACAAAGAGATAATCTCTTATCTCATAAGAGAATGCTTTTTGCTGTGTTATTAAGGTACCAATGAAATATGTTTGACATGGCCTGTGAAGGGTGTTTTGTGTCTTGGTGACAACAGTAGGTTAAAGCCCAAGATACCAGCTTCAGACTGGCTGCATACTCCACTATTCTCCCCCTTCACAGTTGTTAAAACTTTATAGAGCCTCAAAACATATCCAGATGGACAATTAACTGTGACTGCCACTTACGAAACCAGTATAATCTAGCACAATACACAAAGTAGGGTAAGTGGGAAGGAAAACAAGTTCTGAATAGAGGACCTCCTTGGAACATTGGATCAGCCATCAGACACACCAATTCTGTTTAGACAGGCCTGTTACACACACCCAAATGTTCTGCAAAACAAAGCACACCCCCATCCTTTCAGCACTGCAGCTCCAAAACACTTCTGCCCAAGGGTGGTCTTCACCCTGCTGGAGGCAGTGTTTGTGCCTACATCTTTATTCACAAACTGAAGCATTGGTTTCCAGAGTTTTTTGGCAAAGCTGAGACCCATAAACCTCGTCCTTCCTCTCAAGGAATGTCATATATTGGCAGTTTTGTTCGGGTTTAACTTTTTCAAATATGCAATAGAAAAATATGAACAAATTGCACACACTGGTGGCACACTTACCACTGTGCTGCCACCAGTGGATTGCCCCACACAAGGCTGCTTGTGTGACACCAGGAAAAATAACATCACTGCAGCAGAGAAGCTGGTCAGGAGAAAACTATTGTTATTTGATGTTGCTCACCTGTGGGATAATGTCTGCCAAACACAATGTAAAGCAATATATAGTGACTTTTTGGATTTTTGTGCTGTACATATTTTTTTGCTTACAGTATGCATGTATCCCAACAGGGTGATTAGATAATGAAGCCATGATGTAAGAAAAAAGGGGTTCATTCCTCACTCCCACTGGCATGGGTGCCTAATTTAACTGAATTTAATTCCAGTGCTGATTTCTACTTATGCACATTCTGGCAGAGACAGATCTCAGTGCAGTGGGCACTCTCCATCACTTCTTTATTCGTCACATTTCACAAATTTCCAAACAATAAAAGAAATTGCTTGGGAAATTGCGATTTGAATTTGTGATAGTTCATCCCCTCTCCTGCCTTCCTCCCTTTCCTTTCAGTTCATGGTAGTAGAATTCCCTGTCCAAACACTGCTGCAACTGCTCAGTCCCACACCTGCTGCTCATGGTGAGAGTGTGCTTTGAAAATGCATCGTGCCTCCTACCACGTGGGAGCAGTGATGTGTTTTAGTTTGCTGTTTTGTAGAAAACATTGTTTGCCATCTGTCTCAACAGACCCTGCTTCTCTTTTTCAAGAAATTGGCCAAGGGAGCTATGATTATTTAATTTGTCTTTTGGTCTTTTTGCATCATGACTAGAGATTGGCATGTGAATTATTTAATTAGGCTGTGAATATTGCTGGGTGTTGCGAAGTTACACAAATACTGAGTGTGTCATTTAGCTATTTATGACTAACAAAATTAACAGTACAAAAAAAGCTAATTAATAGCTAAATAATGTTGGAGTCTTTTGACCAGCTGTAATATATCTATACAACACCATGCTGTTGAATAAGGAAGCTATTGTTGAGGATTCTGTCACAGAAAAAGAAAAAAAAGAACCAAAAAAACCCAGAAAAAACAAGTTGTGATATTTTTCTTTGGTTTTCTTCACGTCACAAGGAAAGCTGCAGCCTCTGGCATTTCAGCTGGGCCCCGTTCTGTGCCCGGGGTGATGGAGCCACTCTCAGTAGCCCACATGGAAATGTGCTGAACAAGAACCACACCGTGAACAAAAGCACGCCGGGGCTTCAGTGGGCAAAGCACAAGAGCAGAATACTAACCACAGATCCTGCCTAGGCAGAAATCCCTCTTGCTTGGTCATGGCACATATCGAGGTTTCATGCCTCTCTTTTTGGCATGTGTGGTGCCACAGGCTCCCCAGGAACCTTATTTCCTTGAGATGCCTGCTTCTTACTGAGCTGACCTTCAGAGGAGCAGCCATTTACTGATTCATTGCTGGCTTACACCTTGGCACATGATTTTCTCTCACAACAGTCCAGGAAACTCACTGCATCTCAAACCACAAGCAAAGGCAAGAATGCTCATGCAGCCATTGTGGGATTTTCTCCTTGTGCTGCAGAAATTATGTAAAAATGGAATAATCCCTTAAAATGGCAACAGCAGTAATGAGGGACTCAGGTATCTTAGAAAAAATACTGTGTCATAAACAATACTGTTTTAAACATCAGGATATGCAGAAAGTGATAGAAGTGATTTAAATGCCTGTCTCTTTTTTACACCTTGGACTGCATGTACTTCACACCTGTTGGTTTTTCAGGCTTGCATCTTTGAACAGGAGGAGACCACCATGGGCTAGATGGTAAAATGCATTTCCTTCCCCATTCCTTCTGCCCAAACTCCTGGAGCCGTGGAAATGTTCAAACACTCCCTTAGTGAATTAGGGCTGTATGAGAAAGAGACTTCATAACTCTTCCCTGTAGTTTGTGTCCTAATTTTTCAAGTCTTGATTTAGGTTTGACTGTTATGTTTATCTAGAAATGCCCCATTTAAGGTCAGCTACCTCCTTAAATTTACCATGTTGCTAAAATAACCCAAATATGGCTTTGTTAGATAGACATCAGCACTTGAGTGATCAATTTTAAAAACCTTGGTTTTCCTTGTTATTCTTTTCAGTAAATTTTCTTCTTGAATCAGAAAGTAGCAAGAGATGAAGAACAGTTGGAAGTATTGAGCTAACCAAGTGTGGTCAGTGTAAGGAGGAGACCCTACTGTTTGTAACACCATTGGAAGGTAACATGAGAAAAACTTTGCTTGATACAGAATATAGGCACAGACCAGTGAAAATAACAGATCTGCACATGCGAATGCTGTTCTCTAACAAGGTTCTGAATAAGTAAAGTATGAAGCTAAAGTCATAATTGGTGTCAGTTTTCCAGATGAAGGAGAAGGATTCAGGATGAATGAAAAGATTGGTTAGTTTTTCTCCATCATCAGACTACAAAAATAAAAAATGGGGACAGAGAGGAGAGTTTTTTGGGAGCCACAGCTACTCAGAAACCTTCCTGTCCTCTCTCTTTCCCAGCCTTTTCTCTTCCTTTCAGGCCAGTTTGGACAAATATCAGTCAGTCTCCTTTAGTCTATTTTGGTGAAGTTCTGTGGGTTTCCAGCTTAGTTCTGCATAACCTGAAAAGTCTGTATTTGCATCCCAAGCTGCCCGAAATGTTCTTTAATTATTTCCCAGGAGCTTTCCTTTGTTCTTTGAGGGGGCAGCACTGCATTGCTACACCAAAAGTCTTGTCAGTATTCCCTAGAGATGTCTAATCTTGCAGAATACTGTAACCCATCAGACTTAATTGCAGAGAGCTACAATTTGTTTTACAGGACTTCAGGACAGATGCCAGTTATTTAAGGTGCTTACAATGAAATAACTTGGTGCTTTTTCTTTTTTTTTTTTTCTTGGTAATGTGTTTTTGTCTCTCACTTTTAATCCTCCTGTGACTTTGAAAAAAGTATTTTCATACTTGTGAGGCCTCTGGAAATTTTCAGAGCGTTTAGATTATGTTCAGATAAAACTCTGACTTCATGAGTGCATATGTATGAAAAACCTTATTAAGATTTATTATCTCATTTGAAAATTGTCAATAATATCTTCTGCATTTGTTCAGTCCAAAGGGATTTTATGAAATCATATCAGATCAGCTGTGGGTGAGAAAAGTTCATTCCTTATCAGTCATCTGAACTTGCCAAGTCGGTGTGATGAAAGCAGGGAAAGGAATGCAGAAACTAAACCCAGCTTGATAACACTAAGCCAAAAGCATAACAGAAGAAAGAGCAGTGTTGCTGCTTCAGCTTTCCTCATCTGTCACTGAAATGGAAGGGAATGGGCTGGATGGAAGGCGTGTCAGCAGCGCAGGCAGACCCCCAGCACTGAAAATAAAAGGTCAGACACGAAACTCTTTCTTCCAAACGGGAATTCAGGGCATTTTCAACCAGTCCCCGTCCACGTAGAATGAGTGTAAATGCGGCTGGGAGGGGCCTGATGCTAATCCCGGCACAAACGCTGTTCCCCATCAGCCTGGCGTCAGTCCAGAGCCCTCTGGCTGTGCTGGGGCTGCTCTGTGTCACTGTCCCGTGGAGCTGGAGCAGCTTCACCCCTGTCAGAGCACGCTGATCCCCACGGAGAACGTGTGCAGCTGCCTTTGTGCTCAAGCAGGTCTGCAGCTCCTCGCTGGCAGCCTCAGGGATATGTCAGTGGGATGAACTCCTTTAGCTGCAGGGCCACAAAAAGAGAGGAGTTAACAAGGGACGGTGAGGTGTTAGGGCAGGGGTGATGAGGTGCCTTTGTTCTGACACCGGGCAGAATTCCTCTCCTGCCGGTGCTCTGGGGGAGGTGCAAGCCCCAAGCTTCTCCCGAGCAGCGCTCGCTGGGCACCGTCTGCGGCGCGTTCGGCGCTCCGTGCCCCGCCAAGGTTCCCAGTCCCCGGCTGGAGGCACGTGGGAATCCACTGCTGCCACACCTGGGGCTGTCAGGGCCTTTGGCCACTGCCCTCAGTCATATTTACCCCATCAATGGTAGCTCAGTCTTAGGAAGGACAAGTTCTGCCACCAGTTTTGGTTCCAGGCTGAGCTGTAACAACCCACAGTGCCCAAGAAATGTCTCAGCAGCGGGAGGGCACGGACCAATTCCTCACAGCCACCTTTTGTGGATGTACTGGCCTCCCTTGTTGCCAAAGGGTCCTTAGGAACCTGGCTTCCAGACTCCTGGAATTTGTCTTGCCCAAACCATGCAGCACCAGAATCCTGGGGAGCAGCACTGGTGCTAATTTGCTGTTTAATCATCACCCCAGCCCCCTCCAGGCTCTGGACACAGCTCCCGTTTGGCACCTCCTTGGGGAGAAAGATCCAGCAGCACCAGCCACTGCTCCCCACGAGGAAATGGCAGGAGGAGATGGGCAAACACCATTCTGTGTTTCACTTTGTAAAATTACTCAGAAAATGTTTCTACATTAAAGCATATTTCAGTATTTCTTGAGGTCAAATGGAAAACACTGAGTTTGCTCTGTTCAAATGAGTAATCAGTAATGAAAAAAAGAAGTATATTAGAAGAATTATTAAATACTTCAGAAGACAGACATGTCTTCAGCATGTAAGCTGCAATTTCTGTGTAGATTTTTAAGTAAAAAATCTGTTAAAGGAAAACCTGTTAGATCTTCCCTAATTGTTTTAGCAATTAGAGGAGTATTTATGTAGAAATAATGAATTGTAATCATCACAGGCTTTGAGGGGCTCAGAACAGGACTCAGTGCTGGGCTTGGGGCCTCAGAACTGAGACTGAGTCAGGCAGTTTTGGGCTTTCAGAGACCCAAATCACTGATGGGTTTTGGGGGCTCAGAACCAGACTCACTTGATCCATTTTTGGGCTCACAAGGAGAGACCAAGGGCTGCGTTTGGGGGGCTCAAAATTCAGGTTCAGAGCTTAAAACCAGGGACTAAATCCTGCATTTTGGACACTGAAACCAGGGACATATGGCTGGATTTGGGGCTCAGGAGCAATGACTAAGCCCTGTGCTTTTTCAGGGCTTAAGTCAGAGACCAGGAGCCATATTTTAGGGCCTCAAAACCAGAGACCAAGTCCTGTGTTTTGGGACCTTGAAACCTAGGGTCACTCAGCCAGGTTTGGGATCACACAGAGAGACCAAGTCCTGCATTTTGGGGGCATAGGGCAGAGACTGAGTGCTGTACAGCATTTGAGCCTTGAAACCAGGCTTATATGGCTGGTGCTAAAATTGAGAAATGGAGAGCAAGTCCTGCTGGCCTTATGTGGCCCCATTCAGGGTTGAGAAACAGGGACCCAGTTCTGTTTTTTGGGGGCCTAAAAAGAGACCATGGTCTGTGTGTTTGGGCTTTGAAATGGAGAGCAAGTGCTGCAGTTTGACTGCTCAAAACCAGACTACTTTGGCCAAGTGCAGAGAAATTAACTGAGTCACTATTTGGGGACTTGAAACCACGGTCACTCAGACAGCATTTGGGCTCACAGTAAGTTCTGCATTTTAGGGGCCTAAGGCAGAGACCAAGTCCCGTGTTCTCGGGTTTGGGCTTCACAGAGTGATGTGTTTTGGAGGGCTTAAGTCAAGCCC
>VZSE01003451.1:1059544-1084028 GCA_013398275.1 Promerops cafer | reverse complement strand
GCGCGGGGGGGAGCGGCCGGGCGGGGGCTGCGCGGCAGCGGCACCAGGCCTGCGAGGGGCCGGGGTCAGGCCGAGCTGCGGGCGGGGCAGCCAGGGGCAGACGCGCACCTCAGCAGGGCGCCGATAGAAACATAGGACCCGATCCAGGGAAAGTTACTGACAGCCTGGATGAGACGAACACAAATGTTAATACAGCTAACTTTTTTTCTCTCTTTCCCCCCCTCTTCCTTTCATGATTTTTTTTTTTTTTATCCTTTAAGAAATAGACTGCGAAGAAGTTTAGACCACGAGGTAATTATAAAAACCAATATAGAGATTTTGAAAGAGAGACCCACTTCACAATTTTATACCGAGGAGCAAAATATTCTGGTGAAGTCTGGGGTCATCACATACAACAGAGCAATGTTCCCTCCCTGTTTAATATACATGGTGTGGGAAATGGAGGGAAAACATAGCTAGCACCTGTAGTGCCAAAGGAAAAAAAAATTAAATTACTACATCATATTTTGGGGCTATATTGCAGGACATTCTTAAAAAATAGACCCATATTTAATTATAGCTCTAATGATTTTCTCTGTGCGACTGCTAGTTAATAGTGAGGAGGAAATGGGGTTTCTATCGAGTTTTTGCGTTTTGGTATTTAAAAAAAAATTGTAATTTTCTTATGTGTTAATAGCACGTCTGGGACTGCAAGTGACCAACCTGGACCAACTTTTAATTAACACACTGACCTGCCGAAGAAGCAAAACACCCTTAAAAAAAAAAAAAAAAAGAAAGGTATATATACATACACCGCCGTATCGGCGTGACCCTGGAAACCCCAGGGCTCTCCTTGCCCTTTTTGTTGGGAGGGGGTGATTTTCCAAAGGGGCGAGGAGATGCGCAAGTTCAGCACCCGCCCGCCTCCCTCCCCGGGGCCGCCGCCGGCCGCGCAGCCCCGCTCAAGCTGCGCCGGCAGCGGCGGCCCCGGCAAGGGGGGAGGCGGTCGAAGCGGGCGGGGCATTATGACCGGAGCCCCTGAGCAGCGTGTGCGAAGAAAAGGCCGTGGCAGAAAGGCGGAGGATTTGGGCTCTACGGGAGGTGTGGTACAAACACCAGTGAGGGGGTGAACACAAGCTCACGAGTGGGTGCTACAAGCTCTAGAGCCTGTTCGGCAGCTCCCCCACACGAAGCACAAAGAGAGGTCAGCAGCCTGAAAGATGAACTCCTTTTCTTTCTGCTGTTGCCTCGTCAATGCTTTGTTTGTATTATTTTTTTCCCTTCATGGTTAAATTAAATACGGTGTTAAAATTAATTTTTTTTTTCCCATTCACATACACACTTCAGGAAGGCTGGATGCCTGATGTGGCACCCACCCCCCAAAACTGGCACTGGAGTATGTTACTGCCGAGTTACACTTTAACTTCTCTGCAGGTAATAATTAAAGACCTTTTTCTAAATCTCTTTCCCCCACAGAAACACCGAGGCTCTCTTTCACAATAGATGATATTGATCACACACACGGGCACACTCTCCTCGGAGCCGCCGTCTGTGAGCTTCTCTCAATTCCGGGGCGCTCTGCACAACTTTTCCCAGATCTTCTCCCATTTTTTTCCAGAGCTGAAAGGTTTCTTTAGGGATGCATTTCTAAGAACCCTCCCAAATCCCCCCAAGAGGAAGCTCCGCGCGCAAAAGAGGACAGCCAGACACTCAGATGCACACCTGCACGCTTTGGCCATAAGTCTGAATTTTGTCCTACAGTTGCATTGTGTGTGAGTTTAAAAATAAGAGATATGGAAGTAACAAAGTCATCTGACATCAGTAATGGAGTATCTCCGCCTAGTGAGAAGAACTCCGACTTTTTTTTAGTGGTGACACTTTCCAAAGAAAACCTTCAGCCTTGTCCTAACAGCTTTATTGAAAGTTTTAGGGGCTCTGAGTTACTTGAGATCACAAATTAATCTGCCAGAGAAGTGAGGCTCACACCTGATATCTATGGAGGGTCAAGAGCTGGCCAGCTCCAGCTGGTCCCGCATTTGATTTACTTCAGGCTGTTAAGATGTACGCTGTGGTGTTTTGATAAGAAAAAAGGAGTCAGCAGTTTGATTTGGCAATTCTTTCCTTTCTTTTTTTATTTTTTTCCCCTCTGAAGAGAGCTGCAGTTTAAGCTGAGGAATTTGTTGTTGCTAGTGGGATGGTTTTTAGTGGAGGTTTTTGGTCTGCATGGGGCTATCTCATCACATACTGTTAACACTTAACTGTGTTTCTTGCTCTCCCAAGTGAGCCAGACTCTGGCATGAACTTTTATGCAGCTTGTCTACCTCAGGCCTCCAGCATTTCTGGCCAGTGCCTTTGCTGGGGTTCACCCCAGCCACAGAACTGGGAGCAACAGCAAAGGCAGTGACCATCACCCAGTGGGTCACACCAGCTACCTGCTTGGTCTTGGTGGAGCCCTACTACAGCTTTCCCCTCACACCTCTCTCTTCCACAGGGCCTTGTCCCTGAGTTTTATCAGATGCTGCTGAAATATTTAAATTTTGGGTTTTTTATACTGTACTGATGTACTGATACAAGCTGAGTGTGGAGGCTGCTTGCTCTTAGCTGAATTAAACTATTATTTGAAGATATCTCCTGCACCTGCTGTGCCCTCTCTTACAGCCCCCAAAACTTTTGATCACAGAGAGTTAAACCACAGTAATTACACCAGGGATGTTATCTCAGATGTGTGTGTCTGAGCAGTGCAAAGAACACCTGCAATACTCCAGACCAGAGGACCACTGCACAAATGACACCCCTCAGAGGTGGCACCAATGGGTGCATAAATAGGGGAATAAGGAGCAGATCAGGATTTTATTCTATCCCTGGTTTTTCTGTTCCTTTCCTCTTATTTTAGTTTCTCTGCCTCTAAAATAGGGAAGTAAGAGTCACTGACCCTATTGCCTTTCCATGAGGCAATTGTTGTTTGAAAAAAACCCAGAAATCCTCAGAGGACATAATCTGTGATAATGTATATTCTAAGGTAGATGTGCTGCCATTCCCTGTACTGGGGTTGGCAAACATTTCTCAGCAGAGACTACATTTTCTGTTGCATGTAGCTTTAGAAAAAACATCATCACTTAGGCTGAAAACTGATATGCTGACTGTCTGTACTGGGCAGATTATTTTGAAAATACCTGCCAAAACAATTTGTCCATTTCCAAGAACAAGGTTATGGAAAAATAAACAGTTTTGCTCATACTAAAATGGAAACTTTTTTCCTTTGAAATTCTCTGCTGCCCTCAGGCTTTGAAGCACAGCCTCAAAATGTGACCTTTTTTTTATTTAAAATGTGCTTTTCCCTCTCTGTCTGAAAATTTATCTAAATATGTCTAACTTAAAAATATTAGAAATTGTGTAATGAATAGCAGCAATGATTTCTTTTATTCTAGCAGGAAAAAGGCAGTGCTAAAGGTTGGCCCTCTCTGCAAACAGAAGCTTAAGGATACAGTGGTGAGGCTAGATTCCCATTTTAATCCCCACATCCAAGTTTCCCCCGTGAGCCTGAGCTTTGGCACAGAATCTGAGAGGTAGGAATCCTATCTCTCCTGAGCTCCAAGTGATTTGAAGGTTGTGTCAGGAAGAAAGGTCCCAGTGTGAATACAACACAGAGGGAAAAAACCATCCAGCCTGGGACAGAGCAGGCAATAGAAGCAGCCAGGCCAGCCAGAGAGAAAAGCTGGGACTGGTGTTTGGAGGCAGGAGCCTGGGACTGATTAGGTGAGGAGACACAGAGGTTGTGCAGAGAGAAACTGTTCTGTTGAGGAGCCTGGAGGGCAGATAGGAGGGCAAGGCTGGAAAAACCAACTAATGCTGTCAGCCAAGAGCAAGGATGCTTAATTGCAGGATGTCCAGAGTAGCTGGGCTGAATTTCATTTGAAACATGGTAGAAATTCTGAAAGTCAAAATGTGGAGTTTTTTTCCACTATTTATAGCCGATGCAGTTTAACCACATAATTAATGCTTTTTATTTGGAATAGAGTCTGCTTTCTGCTTTCTAATGCTGAAAAAGAACTGACCTTCAAGAGAAGTGTTTCTGAGATGATTCAAAACATATTTTAATTTGTGTGTATGTGTGACTACTGAACTAAGGAAATGTGTTATATATTCAGCACTGGCCGCCGCATCGTGGATGTTGAGGAAATGACTAACCTAAGGGCTTCAGAGCACCTCCATTCAGCTTCCATACATTGGGATACATGACCACACAGATTATATTCCACAAATTTCCTGAAGCAGAAACGAAACCCTGCAAGGTACCCTTCTCCTGGGAACAGATGAGTACTTTGCAGATTTTATTCACTGGATTCCTGTCTAATTTGTCAGAGAGCTGGGTACAGCTCACGTGCAAGGTAGCAGATTACAAGGAGGGAAAGCAGGACTTCGTGGCAGAGCGGTTGCCGAATTTTACCTGCTGAGTTTCCTTCCATTCCCCTTCCACCTCAAAGATTCTACTGTGTGGGGAAAGTTGCCTCAAGAGGGAATAATTAGTTGAGATTTTCATATGACGAGGGCCCGTCTTGTAATTTTGGAGTCTGGTGGGCTGAAGTGAATCACTGTCTTTGCATGGACTAGGCCAAGCGATGCAGAATGCCAAACAGGTTGAAAAATCAAGTAGATAATAGCTCTAATTGGATACCCAAAATTAGCAGGCATTTTGTACTTTAATCTCATTTGTTTGGAACAGAGATTTATAAAAAGGATGAGATGATATAATCCCTTCAGTTTCAGGCTGTAAAAAAGAAGCACCCAGGTGCTATAGCGTGGTGCACAGAGGAACAGGAAAAGAACAAGATTAGGATTTATATACCCTAGATATGGCCCCATGTAGGTAATTTTAACATTGGAAATATCTTCTGAAGAAAGCTTTGCCCGTGCCCTACTCTGCAAGCCAAAGGGGTGCTTGTGAATAAGATCAAGCAGAAAAGCCCCACTGCCCCCTGTCAAATTGTGTTCATGTGTCATTGCACAGGAGGAGACAAAACAAAGGCTTTGTAAAGTTATTTGTGAAAAGGGGGAAGAAGAGGGAGGAAAAAATAGAGAAGAAGCCCAGGGTAGCAGAGATCATGGAAATAAGGTGCTGATCCAGAAGAGACTAAAAGTGTGTCAGTACTGGTGAAAGCACTTGTATCTGCAGACTCTTCACGTCAGGTATGTGCCATAGTGACTTGCCTTTTGGTTACTGCACAGTCTCTCTCCCTTTGTTTCTTGGCATTTTTTCCTCTTACATAGTCTGATTTTTGAGGAAAACATTATTTTATTCCCTGGAAAATTCCTCATCATCTCCTAGTATGTGCTGGTGTAATGATAAAGCGCCTGCACAAGGGATTGGTCCTGAGTAATGCGATTAGCTTTCATTCTCTCACTTCCTACTGGCTTTAAATGCTTATATAGCCTGAAATACTCTTTTAATTTCTGTGTGTCTTAACAAAGTTAATTATAATAGCAAAAGGGCAATCAAACAAGAGAGTCCAAGTACTCTGTAACTTTTTTATTTCTCAATAAGCACCTATTTCACCCCTTTTTTAGTGGGTAGCACTGAAACCTATTCATTTGGAACGGGACTAAAATCTTCTAAGTATTTAAGGGGGATGGATTTAACACTAGCAGTCCTACAGATTGCCATACATCTGGCTGGATTTAAACAAACAGCAGGGAAAAAACCTACTCGTAAACTTCTGAATTTCTGTTTTCTATGTTAGAATATAGAAGAGCTCCAGAATGTCTCCTTTTAGTCAGAGATAGGAAGTGCCCTCACCAGGCACATGGTTCTGACCTCAGCTGGAGGATCCTTGGCCTGGAGTCAAGCAGTCGCTGCACTCACTGAAACAGCCAAATTAACTGTCTGCTTAGGCATGGATTAAAATTCATTCACTGATCCAAGACAGTAAGTGAGACAATAATTTGCTACTCCTATTTTGTTTCGCAGCAGATTCTCATTCAGAATAAACCTGCAGTTCAGCATCAGGTTTTTTTTTACCCAGCAGCAACCACGGTGGCATTGTAAAATTGTACCTCCAATAGCTTCAACAAGTAGAATAAATAAATGCAGATGTAAAAAGAGAAAACTCATCCTGTTTTTAGCAGCACAGAGACTGCATGAGAGCGGAGGACAAAGATAGATTCAGGAGTCCTGATGCAATCAGCAGTCACCATTATTTTGAGTGGTAACTTGTAACAAATAAAGTGTCATTTCCTCTGAGCCAAAGACCTCTACAGCACTGCCTTTACCACCACAGCCTATTTTCTTCTCTAACAAACCACAGGCTGGATTGAAACGTTCGAGAGTGAATTGCTTAATGCTTTCTAGAGACCTCAAATATGTGAAGTACCCAGCGCATAAAAGAGAGAGCTTATTTCAAAACCAAGCATAGCAAAACTGCCTTGCTCCAGCTCACATTAGGTACTGTGCTTGGATTTCCTAACAAAGCAACATATGCTTCCAACTCCATCACTTTTAAACCAATATACAAGACAGAAAAACTAATATGATCTTAATTATGCAATGCAAAGGTGACCATCTTAGGAATTGCATTTGACCCAGAAAACAGCAAATGTTTTTCGTATCTGAGGCAAAAATTTAGGTGTGACATCTATATCTCTCCTATTATCATTGATAATGACAAAACAAAATTTCAAGATGTAGTAGAAAATTCATGTTGATGGAAAACAGTATATCTCCTGCTGTATGTATATCCTATACATTATCAGCCTCTTTGAAGAGCAAGATTCCTCTCACCATGGCCAGTAATAATAGAAGAGAATAGGAAAAAAAAAGCTTTCCTCGGTGAATCTGACCAAGTCAAAGATCTGGTATTTATGTCAATAAAGCTTTACTATTGCTTGTGATGATAATCCTGTATCATCCCACCCCTGAGGTGGCTATAACTTGTCATGAATGAATAGATCATTATATAAAAGCATGTACCTACTTTGATGTACAGTAATCTGACTGTATCTCTATGTGATGCAAAAGGCCCCCAAACAACAGTAGGGGTGGTCACAATAAATAATTTGAGTATAAATTCAGCACTCTCTGCAATAGCACTGCAATATTTCATAGTCACATGTTCCCAGAGAAAGGGTTTGTTCATAAGTACACTGATGATATAACAGACTTGGACACTCCCAGCGTGAGCTTAGAGAGAGGAGTAAAATGAAAGTTTATTCTGATTTTCTAGTTATGAGGATGGCTTTTCCACTAGCAGTGGCTGGTGGTCCATCTTTGTCACACATGTTCAAAACCTCCACACTCACTCACCCATGTCACCAATACATAGGAAAAGAAAGGTAGAGCTGTCTGGGAAAGTAAATTTTGGATGAGGAAGATATTCTGGACCTGCTGTGTGGCCTCACTCCCGGGGAAGGTTTGCAAAGAGATAAAGAGAAACCTCTGCCTAGGCAAGAGCCAGCCTCTCTAAAGGCAAATGAGCACTGGTCTCTCACCAAGTTCAACTTGTTGAGAAGAGCTACAGTGTTTAAACTACTTTTGTGGGGTGGTTTTTCCCTTCTTTTCCTCCAGGGTTACTCCACCTTTCTGAGGATGAGGAGCATATGCAGGCTTAGTTGGGACACTTAGCAGAGAAGTCAGAGAAGTGGTAAATGCTTGAGAAGAGGCAGCTTTCATTTGTGACTCTTATTAAGTTTTCAGATTAGCTTTCCCTTCAAAAAATGGAATAGCTTTTAAACTAAATATCCATTATAAAATGTATTGACAATAACAGAAGTGAAAGTTCTGCATATTTGAACTCTCATTATTTAAGGGAAGCTGCTGTAAAAGCAGACATTGCATGCATTCACTGCAACAGACACACTAATATTTTGTTTTGTACAGAATATAGAGGACAACAGCGTGCAGAAAGCCCAGTAAGCCACCATCTTCTGCAATGACAATGAAGAAGATAAAGGGTGTAGAATTGCATGAAGGGGGCTGATGCTGAAGATCAAACTTCATCCTTACTGATAAGTAAGGATGCTGAGATGAGTAAGACCAGAAATTAATTCTTAGCCATCATACAAATCCTCAACACTATCCTATTTTAATGATTTCATAAGTTTTCTGCACCTGAAAAATATGTATTTTCTTCTAGTAACTACACACTTAATTCATCTTCCTAATAAGTCAACACACGTTGGGTATTTGCTTTGCAGGCTTGCTTTTCCTTAATACTGAGGATCATACAGTTAATGCTAGAATATTCATTTGAAAAGCTGAGGAAATAAAATCTAAAATGAATTAAACTCCTGTTTCACTCAGTGGAAGAGTAAAGAACAGCAGTACACATATTTAGATTCATAAAGGTACAATCTTAATTGAACTAGTATTTTTAAGCATGTGACTGAATCAAGTAATGGGCTGGAACAGCATAGAATCAGCAATGATGTATTCAGACTCTCTTTGAAGATAAGCAGATGGGTAAATTTAAGCTCAGAAAAATAGATTTCTAGCCTAATAAATTTGCCTCCTGAAGTATCTTTTTTACTGCTTGGCAGTATGTTATTGTGGTGGGAGAGTCACACCTATTAACCTGAAAGTGCACTAGATCCTCTCTTCAAGAAATAGTTTTCTTCTGTGCATATTTATATCCTCCATAGCCTTGATGGAGAAACTCTCATTTATCTTGAAACAGATGGATATCAAGCCCAACTCTTTCTTCAGATTAGAATGTATTAGGAATTGCTCAGATGTATCAGTGCCCTAGATAAAAGAGATTCAGACCTTTCCTTTTGTACTTGTCTCATCTAGCAGAGAAGTTATGCCCTGTAAACTCCGCAGTGATCAGGCTGTTGGGGCTGACTTCCCTAAGCTCCACTGTGCAGCCAGAGTTGTCTTCTCCTGAAGGCAACTTGGGCCAAGATTCTTATCTCAGGTGATCTGACTTGTCTTTTGGGGCAATCCCTTTACTCCCAGCTGCTGCACCCTCACGCCTACTCCCGAGGCACAGAGTGTACCATCTGCTTAAAGAGGAAATTTTTAAAACAGAAATCCCTCAATGGCTGGACAAGCAATCTCTGGCTTCTCCCAAGCTTCAGACAGCACCATCCAAAACAAACCAAAGCTGACTCTGTGAGTGTTCTTTCACCAGACGTGAGAACACCTGTTGACCAGCAGGTGCCATGCTGGGATTGCACCAATGGTCTGCCTACACCAGTCTGCCACCTCCTCACGAGCCAGAATCAGAACCAGACATGTCCAGGAAAAATGTTGGAACTGCACCACAATGAAGTGGAACTGACCTCCTGGAGGTCTTACTCTGGTTTTAAGAGTCAGTGACTCTTTGTTCAGCCAGGAGGAAATACAATTGGCTTTTACTTACGGCTGGATCAGGAGTGGTATATTAATATGAAGGTACTCAGAAAAGAGTGTTTATAGTGTCAAGACCGATTTCTAAGAAGCCAAAATTTTCAAGGCTATGTGAGCACAATGGCATTTTTCTCTTTCTGTTCATTTGTTCTTCCCTGTGAAACAATAACTTCCTACAGCAGCAGTCAAGAACAAGGTGAATTTTACACTCACCTAAACCAAACACATTTGAGAAGAATAAATTAGGGAATTTTGTTAGCTTTAATGCAAAAGATTGTGTTTCTGAAGTCTTTATCATTTTATTCCTGCAAAGGAATTAAGAAGATGACATGATTAGCTGGTTAGAAAAATATCTGTGGAAGTGCCAGTCACTATAACTGTTTGATGAACATGATACTTATGGAATAGATAAGGAGCTTTCTGATCTAGCACTTAAAAGATTTACAACTTGCAAACACTTTGCGGAATACCATGGCTTTAACTGGATCTTGAATGCTGGCACAACAAACCAGTGCTGAAAACACTTAAAGTTCTGCTTGTGGATGGCCCAGTCATCTGATGCTGCTTGCTTTGGGCCCGTGGTTAATTGTTAACATTTTGGGGACAAGCCATTGACCCTGTGTTCTTGCTCAGGAATGTATGACCCATTCACCAGCAACCAGTTTGTGCTGAATGCCCACTAGGCTGGAATATTTTGGTGTTTAAAGATGCACCCAGCTTAAACTTTTCTGTGTTGCTACTGACTTTTCATCAGACATCCTGCTTTATGGAATATTCTCTCATCCTGCTCTGGAGTGATGGATGCATTGAGCTGTGAGGAAAGTTTGTAAAAGCTGAAGATCACTCAAGGAGAAATTAAATGGCTTTTGATCATAATTCCTTATTAGGCTTAAGAAACTGCTTTAATGAAATCAAGATGGAACACTTTGGATGCAGCAAAATTATGACTTTAACTTGAAATAAAAACAGAAATATTTAAGAATAAATAAATTAGGATATTGTAGAAATATGATTAAGATCAGTGCAACTAGTACTAAAACTGAAAAAGAGACATACTTGTTCCAAGTTTAATTTATTTGTGGCTAGCAAGTTTTAATTAAAACAAATCCTATTTGCTGTGTATTTACCAATTTATCATACAAGGACCATAAAGTGGAATTATACTGGGTGATTTATTTTGTGGCTGTGTTCAGCCTGCTTCTGTGTTCATGTCTAAATCATGAAGAGAAAATGAGACCACTAGCAAAATCCAAATAGTTTATTTAAAACAAAATGTGTAATTGTTCAGAAATAGACTATTGACTTTCACTGGGTTAAACAGCTCATGTACTGATTAGGCTTGAAGCTATAATTGTTCTTGTCACCCAAACTCTGCTCAGTCAATATCTTTTTATCATATACATTTTTAATCACATATTAATAAACAAGAAGGTGTGCTTTATTGATGGCTGGATTAGTTTATTGACCAACTCAACAACTCTCTATATGGTTTCTGAACACAGAAACAAGGTCAATGTGTAAAGATGAGGAATAGTACATAGACCATCTTTAATATACTTCAATCTGGCAGTATACTCCCTTTCTTACAAGTGCTGCAATCCCCATAATTTCTCCGATTCTTTTAGAAATTATTTCATGTTTGAAACAATCTCACTGTTCAAGCACATTTTGGCTTTAGTTTCAGGAACTTTAGACTTCTAAGAGCTTTACTGTTTACTATTTTTGTCTCCTTCACACTAAGCTGCATTATTTTTTAAACCTTCGGGAATTCAAGTTTTCAGATACTTGTAGATTCTTACCAAGTGTTCTTTAATTACTTCTGTTTTAGAAAATACTGTTGGAAAATTTTCAGATTCTCCTAACTGATAACTTTCTTCATCCTTCTAATCAGTTCTCATAAGTTTTTTCTCTGTGAATTGTTATTGTGAGTATTCTCCTTTAGATCCAGATTTGAAATTATGGCCTCTAAAACAACCGTATGAAATTAATGATTAAAACAATAACAGAATGTGGTACTACCAGTGTGTATTCTTTTCCTATCAGAAAATACTTGTGCAGAGGAACTCCCATTCTACACCCCCTCTTTTATTTTTGGTTTTTAATTATTGCTTTTATTTTCCAAAGGAATTGGAAGTGGAAAGGAAATAGATCTTTTTTTTTTGGGATCTCCATTTTTACAAAACACTGTTTTGCAACAGAAAAGTAATAAATTGAAAATATGTTGATGACTCTGCCTGTCAGGCACTCACATGATCACCTAAACCCAAAAGTCATGTGGAAAAACAGCTGACTGCCAGCACACACTTCTACTCAGCCAGAAACAGAGATGAAGCATGTTTTCAGCCTGAAGTTTTTAGTCTCTAAACCCTTCCACATGCTTTTCTCCTTAAGGTATTAGGTATGAGGTCAATCACTGCAGTATCACTACCAGCAGCTCCGATTTTACCAGGGGCTTGTGCTTGAATAGTTTAGGTGATGAGATGTACAGAAAAAAAGATCTGGCTTGACTGTTTCTAAAATCACATGCAGAGGCACTATTGCTTTGCTTTCTCCCTGTGCAGTTCTCCAGATGCCTCTCAAATAAACTCTATTCCCCACTATGGATTACAGCTCACAGTAAAGAGAGGCTGTCTGAAGAGGTCTCTGTATTACTTTTTTCCGACCCAGAAACTGTTTTGTCTCCCAGAGTATCTTGTTATCATCTTTGGTTTTTTGCAAATAGATTAATTTATTACCTAACTACATTTCTGCTCCCTCTAGGTTTTTTATGCTACTGATTGTATTTTTATGTTTTTCTAGGAAGAGGTAAAATATCTCAGTACTATCCAGTAATGTTTATCTGTGCCTTTGTCTCTGGAGTTTAAAAGATACATCAATTTTATCCTTTTTGTGAGTGCTATGCTATAATCCTCAGCCTGCCAGTCAAGGAAAACACTTAAGACTCAAATATACTGGAGTAAAAAAATCTAGCATAATGATGGACAGAAAGCTGCTAGTGCAGTCATTAAATGCCAACCAGTGACCCCCAGGCACTTCAGTTTTAAATGGGGAAGTTTGAGAAAGCACACAAAGAAGAGAGGATCCTTCACTCCACTAATACCTCAAAATACTGTGAAAAGGGAACTGAGACAACAGGAGAGGCTCAGGCTGAACTGCTCATTGCCACAAGGTCTTCTCAAGAAACAAAAGGTGTTACAGAAACACATCTGAATCAAGAGCAGACTAAACTCCTGCGGATGACTAAACTCACAAACCCATTCATATTCACATGAGCATTAGCCCTGTGAAAGCACTGAGTGCACCGAGATGTTGTGTAGAAGTTCTGGTCATGCAAGGTAAAGCTTCCCAGAGGCACCCTTTAATTGGTCTCAATTCCTCTGCCAAACATCATCAAAGTTTCAGATGTTCAGGCCAGGTCTTGTCACTTTACTATTTCATCACTTTTTGGATTACCGACTCCCAGCATAAATGTTCTCAAACATATTTGCACCCTGCATGTTTTCTGCCTTTCACATGCACACTTCCTTCCCTAAGAGCCTTGATGAAGACTTAAAAAGTAGAGAAAGGAAAATTACGGAGTGTGAACTACTATAAACCTCACAAGGTAAATGGTTGTCCAGATACTTTTTAATTTCAAGGGCAGACAGAGGAAATTTTTGTAACCCTTTAGGAACACAGTCCCCTCTACCTGATTTCTGGCCTTTTTAAGAAAAAAAAAGCCCCAAAACACAAGAAACCCCAGGAACTATGCAAGCTGTGAATACCACACACTGCTCCTTATGTCAATGTGTAGGAAGGATACAGAGTGAGGCAAGCAAAAGCATTTCTGGGAAAGTTGTTATTAAAGGGAAGGCAACTACTACAGCCAGTTTGTGAAATGATTGAAATGAGTACTATGCACAATGAATAGGCTGATTTCCATGGTAGGAACACACCAAACCATGCCAGCGTGGGCTGACTCACCACAAATAGGTGGGTTTGACTCTTGGCTCTGACACTGACTTATTGCACAGCCTCAGGCAAATCCCTAAACATTTGTTTTTAGTTCTCCATTTATATGATTTGGATAATACTTACATACCTGAAGGGGATATTTTAAGATACAATATGTTTAAGATACTACAAAGATTTTAAATGCTGTAACATAGCTAAGCCTCATTAACACCATCAGACTAAAATAAACACCGGATGATTTAGGTAATGCCGTACATGTTCCTGGAACTGGGGAACTTCACTGAACAAAGAGCAAAATCTTCAAAGAGCCAGGGAAGGCACAGCCTATTGTGAAGGTGAAGTACTTTGCAAGGGTGGGTGAATTTGTAGGGGAAGGAGAACAAGTTTGTTAATAGGCAAAAGTTCATCCTTCATTAATTATTGAAGTAGTTGGACAGTGCTGAAAAGCAGCACATGCTCGGGACTGGGTGAAGAAAACAAGAATCATAGCCTCAGTTACCCCCTGTATTGGAGCTAGAGAGGACTTTGCTGAGGAGAGACCTGAGGGTTTATTTTTATTTCCTATATAATGTGAAAACACAAATGTCAAAAGAAATCTTCTCCATTCAGACCTTCCTCGACTGTCAGGAAGGGGAGAAGGTTTTCGCCAAAACAGCATGAGATGCTCTGAGAGTTCCCCATCACTGAACCATGCAAAAGGATGGTGCTGATCCTGCTGAACTTTTCAGCATGGGAGAAGTCCTGGCATGGTGAGAGATGGGTCGGAAATCCCTCTAGAAGAAAAGGGCCCAGTAAAGCCACTGGGAAGAGAGCTCATCCTATGGTGACTGCATTAAACTTGCTGCAGTGAGGACAAAGTCGGAGGCTCCAGACCTCTGCTGGAGACTCTGGGCCTGCCACCAATGTCCTGAAATCCTTAATCACAGAAAGAGATTAGTTTGTGTTGGAAGGGACCTCAAAGATCATCCAGTTCCAACCTCCCTGCTAGACCAGGTTGCTCAGGGCTCTATCCAGCCTGGCCTTAGCACACTTACAGGCCAGGACAACCTGTTCCAGTGCCTCACCACCTTCAAAATAAAGAACTTCTTTCCAATATCTAATTTAACCCTACTCTCTTTCAGTTCAAATCCATTCCCCTTTGTCCTATCTCCACATGCCCTTGCAAAAAACATCCCTCTCCAGCTGTCCTGGTCCCGTAGCTCCCTTTATGGCAGCTGGAAGGTGCTATAAAGTCTCCCTGGAGCCTTCTCTTCTCCAGGCTCAAAAACCTGAACTTCCTTAGCTTGTCTTCATCTTAAACCCCACTTACACCAGAAGGAATGCATTTTTGGGCTCACCCAGAGAGAGGCAAATCCCACACACAGAATATCAGATAAGATAAAACAGCAACATTAGCACTTCTGAGGTTTCCTCCCCCCACTTTTTTTTTTTTTCCTTCTCTAAAGTTTTTTCCACACTTAAAGACCTTAGTGAAAAAACACATTCTTAAAAAAGGGTGGAGGGAAAGCCTGGAAGCATACAGAGTGGTGTAACAGGATGTGAAATGAGGTTAGCTGCTCTAGAAGTAGGAGGGAGAGGCTGGAAGTGAACAAGGAGCAAGCGAAGAGGAGGACAAGCTGAAGTGGAGGTCTTGGAGTGAGGCAGATGCAGTCAGAAGCAGGAAAAAAAGGGACTTCTCTTGGTCAGTGGTAGGGAGCAGGTGAAACTGCAGCAGTCAGGTTTCAAGTTTTAAGAAATGAAGATTGTGACAGTTAGTGCCAAGATGTATTCTTTTCATTGTAATAAACATGAGAAAACAAGTTGAGGGGCCAGTGATTTGAACGGGATCTCCAGCTTTTGGGGATAACTCTCAGTCCTTTTTACTGGTTTGACTGGAAAGGACTAACTCCAGACCAGTTCTACCATCATCCTGCTCTGAATGCCCACTCCTGGTTGAAAAATGTTGCCCTGTCCTGCAGCTTTTATTGCCCAGGTGAGTCCCACAGAAAGGAGTCCTGACTGTCACCTCCGAGACTGCCCAGCAATGTGGACTAAAGGGTGGTAGGTGCAGAGATCTGGGAGACTTTCTTCCAAAGAGCACTTCTACTCCTAAAGGGAGTGCTCTGGCAGGCACATTCAAACAGTGTGGTACGTATGAGAAGGTAGGCTGGACTTGTCCTGCATCCCACAGGGACACCAAGGCCATTTTAAAGTTTCTAGCACAGAGTGCCCCATAACTCCTTGGTAGATGTCACTGAATTGGGTAATTTGGGTTCTCCACTCACTACGACTATTTTTATGTCTTATTTACCACTTGAGACAACCCTAAAGATGGAGCTGGATCTAGAACACAGCTTGAGACACTGTCACACTGCTGGCTATAGAACTGTGGCCCATACTAGAAAACAAAAGTATTTTCACCTGGTAAACTGGTAAGTTCTTTATAGAAACACATCAACTGCGAGACACAAAATCAAATTCATATTAAACGAGCAAAGATGATCCATTTTTACTCCTTCTACAGACCACAGAACACTTTTCTTCCAAGAAAAGTTGAATAAATCACAGAGCTTTCTTAAGGAGACTTTTCTCCTTGTCTTCAGAAAGTCCTTAACGTGACATCTGTCCCTGCACTGTCACCTCCTTTAAAACTAACAAATGCATGACAGATAGTACAAGATTTATAAATTAAAGAAACCCACCCCTTTTAAGTAATATTCTTTAAATCTCAGTTTCTGACAGTCCTCCTATTTGCTCAGTAACTGTAATAGGCGTATTTTTCAGAAAATAGTGAATAAAAACTGACAAGCTATCGGGGGAATCTGAATGCATAATTGATAGGGGCATAAATTAATATGATTAGGCCTTTATTGGGTGCCACTGCTGCCAAACCTACAAAAGGGGCATGGAATAAAACATGGCTATGTTCTCAGGGCTGATAGGCATCAATATGTAATGCATATTATCTCAAACCTTCTCATGTAGTCTGCTTATGACAGCACTCAACCTAATTGAAATTTTTATCTTTCTGTTGCATACAGACAGTTTTGACTAGCTGCTTCCAGGGAAAAGAGAGAAATCCAAATGACCCAAACCAAGATATCTCTGTAGAGGTATATATCCTTCTTGCAAAACACTTTAAAATGGCTTTTTGCTTTCTGGTTTTATAAAGCCGTCTTCAGAAAGCTGCATTAAAGACAACTCGGGATTTGGTTTGCCTCTCTCCCTTTTAACTAAGCTTAACAGTGCATTTCCCTAAAAGAAAGAAAAGAATCAAAAGATTTCTTCCTAAAAATCAATATATTGTATGCTCACATCCACTGAGGCCACATTTTGCTGCAGTTCTTCACACTGCACGCATACAACTTAGGAAACAATCACTTTCCTTTTTGCTAAAGAATTTTAAACTCTACCTCAAGGTCTGTGAGGAAACAGTTAAAAATTAGGAGTGATTTCTTGAACTGACATCCTCAGTCCCTCAAAAAAAGCTGGTCAGATGATACAGTTCAATTAAGAGAATTTGAAATTATATTTCAAGTTTTTCTTTACTTTTTCAGCTCTCTTTATGAATTCACACACTGTGAAATGAAAAGCCACAGCAAAACAGTGATAGCTATCAGTTCTGAAATGTTTCAAACATTTTTCTGTAAATGAGAATGTAATCAATGTTCACTTTTCATGAAGGATTTATTCTTTGACAAGTCAAAGTTGATTAAAAAGTTTCATATTTAATGTTTATCTCTTCCTGGAAAAGTTCTGTACTGCATGAGTGTTCTAGAGAATTTGTGCTACCGTTACTAAATACTTTTATTACAATAGTGCTGGACATTGTACAAATAAGATAATGAATCAGTTTCTGCTCTGTTGTTTACAGTCTAAAATGGGATTACAGGTTGAATGTGTGTTACTCCAGGAGTAAAGATAAAAACAAAACTGAGAGGGGCAGAAAGGGGTCCAAAAACTTCTTTTCGCTTTACTGAAACTATCTTCCTAAGCCATGGGAAATAAATCTAATCTTTCTTTATGAAAAGAACTTAAACTTTAAAAGCCCATGCATCTACATTAGTAAATAAAAATTATGCTATTGGTTATTTTCATACCATGACATGAAGACAAAGGAAGCAAGCTAAAAAAAAAAATCACTTTTTTTTGTGTTAATGGACAATCTTTTACTCTTCTGCCTCATCACTCCATTATCACAAGCAGTAGGGCATCCATAAATATAAAGAGGCCACGCATTTTGTAGCTTGAATAATGACACATTGTGTTCTGAATGATCCATTTTGCTGCAGCTGTTATTTAAAGTAATTTATTTATTTCAGAGGCTATAGAGAAGTCCCACTTTCATTTTACATCTGCCTTTGCTAGTTTCAAGTTCAAGATGGGAAACAGACCTGTTATGATTTCCTTTTCACTTATGTATGGCAGAGAGGTCAGGGCAGTTGATGGACAACAGGAGCTCATGAATTTTCCCTCAAGTCCCCTGAAAAACGCCAAACTTTATTTTACCCTAATGTGAATTTGTCATACGAATAAGTTTTAATGGAACATGTTTTGGGAGCCTACAGCTGCATGGCTTCAGTGCTGTTTGTTCCTGCTGTGGGGCTCTGTTGAAAAGGGACCTCCCTCTCCTTTCCCAGAAACAAGGCTGATAACCATCTCACTAGATCATACCCTGAGCATGCACTGCAGCTTTGTGTGGATTGTCAGGTGCACAGGGGTGACATGAGGGTGTGGGGATTTAAAGCTTGGCTGCTAAAATAATATAGCTTAAATATAGCTTTAAGTTAAATATTACTATTCCTAATGCAACCATAAAGTACATTTAGACTTCCCTCTTCACAATGCAGCTTCAAAACTGGAAGCCTCGGTCCAAATCCGTGAACAAAATTAGCACTGGCAAATGAGAGAAATATGAAGGTTTGCCTTGGAGCACAGAGGTAGAATCCTGCAGACTGACTTGGGTGCTTCCCTGGGTTTGAATGCAGGTTTGGTTACAAAAGTTATAGGATCAAGCTGTTGCCAACAGGACCACTAATACTCAAATACCCAATACTGTCTCAAACACCTGTGAGCTGTCCAGGACTCCTAAAGAAAAGTGTTGGGGTGGGGCTTGCTGCTTGCTTTGCATAGAGGAGTGCAGGCTTTGAAATTTTCGCACTGTTTTAGGAAGCTGTGAAGAATGATTGAAGGTTTTTCAATGGGGCAAATTCACATGTTTAATCATAAGAAAACCAGCACAGGTCATGGCATATTTTTGGTGACTCTCTATGAGGTAGGCTTTTTTGGCTGTCCTACATACTATAGTATCTACCTGGCCAAACCAAATGTGTAGTGGAGGGTGTAGTAGATGAACCCAGTGAGTGTAGACATGGCATCCACTTGGACCCACTGCCTCACACGGGCTTGATGATCCATACCCCAAATCCAGGTTATTACAATGGCCTCAAAACCAGTCAATGAACACACGCCCAAGAATCGTATTAAATATGGGACAGAAGAAGAGAGAAACAAGAAACATTTTCGTGGGTATGAAAGCACAGGACCACACAAAAAATAAAAAAAAACATCTGTAGTGCTATTATAATGAATCACAGGTATTAATTAGCTCACAGAACCCTTGTACAGCAGGGATGGGCTGCTATCCCTTCATGCAGAGGGGAGAACTAAGACTCAGGAAACAAGAGAGACATTTCCAGAGAGGTGAATGGCACCTGAGGCCTCCAAGCCTCTTTGTAGTTTTGAGGTCTGTTCCACCCCCACAAAGTATTCTGCCTGAGGTCAAAAAGGGCTTCTAAACAGAGGCTGTAGAAATTCCAGTCCTAGACCTCCACTGAACCGCCTTGCAGGATACTGGCAGAAATCTTACTGGGCTTACTGCAAACCAGTGAAAGCCCAAATTTGCCAAATACCTATAGCTCTTCAAGGGGCTAGAACTTGCCTGAAATTAGCAAAGTTAAACACATGTAAGGTTTTAATATCCACTCCCCTCACTGCAAAGCCATTTGCAGAATTTCATCACTGTGACATTTTCAAATGACCAAATTAAAACACTTTACATATTAGTAAAATGCATTGGACCAACCATGTTTTGACAAAGATAATTTATCACCGCTGGAAAGTTGCTGAGTAAATCCTTTTGACTTTGTGTTATCCCATTCATCCTTGTTTCAAATAATGTAATTCTAACATTGTATTGATATTCTTTTAGATTTCCCTCCCTTATTTTCAATTTAAAAACTAGTTTCTAAACACATTTAATGCAACTAAGTTTTGTATTTGTCTCCTTATGGAAGTATGCAGAAGATGTGCTCAGCTATATTGATCTCTGAGGAAATGTGGATGAGGTAGATAATGTGAAACCTTTTTGTCATTACTACCAGTTATATAGGTTCTGGAAACTTTCTGTGTTTGGCTGACTAGATAAGTGGATGCACTCACATTTATTTGATGAGAAAAGTATGGGGACTAAACTGTGTCTCCCCAGTTTCTATATGGAATTGATCTTTTGTGTATTAACACTTTTCTATTACAGCAAAGGAATTACTGATTAGGAGAGCAGAAACACCCCTTTCTTTCTGCTGCAGTCTTTAGAGACCTGGCTTAAAGAAAAGGGAAGGAAAATAAACAAGTTAAGGAAGGGACAACAAAAGGGCACAGTGCAAAGTGCAAAACATGTCCACCTCTAACCTTCAGAGAATGAAGGAGAAAGAAATTTCTCTCTTGACTGTATTAGCTCCTTGCACCCCTCACATCTGTGACAGACCTCTCCTTCTTCCCCTTGGTCTGGAGTAGCTGCAGGTGGCAGGTACGTGCTCGGTTCTGGCTCAGTTGCAGGAGCCAAGGCTGGTACTCAGCTTTACCCTAGTAGCTGGGGCACCAGGTAGAAGGTTCTCCATGTTTACATGCAAGCCCCATGACTTGATGTACAGGAGTTTGTCTAAAAGGTGAATGGGTATAAACTGAACCACACAATCACAGAGTAAGCTGAGCTGGAGGGGACCCACAAGGATCATCAAAGTCCAACTTCTGGCCCCACACAGGACACCCCAAGAGCCACACCATGTGCTTGAGAGCATTGTCCAAACACTCCTTGAACAGTCTTGCTGCTGTGACCCAAGGAGCCTGTTCCTATGCTCAGCCACTCTCTGGGTGAAGAATCTTTTTCTAATATCTAACCTATGAAGTACTTTCTACTGGGGAGCTCTCAAGTAATTGATTCCCCCCTCCCCACCCCCATTCTAATTCCTCTGATTGTTCAACATGCCTCAACACATCCCCCACCTTTCTCTGAGTTTCCAGATTTTGTTCTGTACCTGCTCTGCAGCAGACACCAAGACACACACAAATCGCTGCAAACAAGTCCAGGCCATGAAATCTTAATTCTGGATCCTGGCTAAACTTTCTTTTGTGATAAAGAGATTTTTCAGTCCTCTTGCATCACTTACTCCAGCTCCCCTATAGGTTACTGCCTTCTTATCTGAACTGATTCAACCCTCTGCTCTGTGGAAACAGCGATTAACCAAATTCAAAGGCATTTTTTTTTGGAAAACTTATCTTTTTCTTGACCTGGTTTACAATGTGAGCACAAACCCCAGTTGGATAGTGAGACAGACAGACTTTTTGGCAAGGGGTAAAGCAGTTGGGAACAGGGATAATTTAAACTGTCACTGCTGTTATAGTGCAGATAATTCATAACACAGGGTTAGGTGCTGGCACCCAGAGTGCAGAGGTGAGCAGGAAAAAGATTGTTTTCTCAATCTAATGAGTCTCAGGACCAGGACTAACCAGGATCAGATGCCTGTAGAGAGCAGGCAAAAGCAAAATCTCACACACTGTCCACAGTCCTGAGACCCATCATTACTGGGCACAGCCCACCCTCATAGCTCATGTGAATGTGCTGATATGGACCTGATATGTTGGGCTTTGGCTTGGTGTTCCTTCAGCCAGAATCTTCTTCCCCTCCTCTGCACCCCAATACGCATTTTTTACAACTCCCTTTTTTTCCTGAGACCTACAAACCAGTGAGCTGGCATCGGATAGTTTATCATGTCTCTTGGTTTTTACGTCAGCCCGTCCTGTTTATTAAAATACAAATCCATTAGGTTTACGTCCATATGGTCAATCTCCTTTCTAAGTTGGTTGCTGACCCACAATACAATTCCTGATAACCATGGTGATTGGCATAAAGTCAACTAATCACAATAAATCCTGCACACACTGAGGTCTCTGTCCTGCCCTTGGTGACCCTCTTATGCATTTCAGCTTTTCATGTAAGTTTAGACTAGCACTTTTTAATCCAGTCTTAATCAAAATTAAACAAATCTCTGCTATGATCTCTGCCAAAATCAAACAATCTCTGCAACTGACAAATAGAAGCACACAAGATCCCAGGCAAAGCTAAAAGTGACCAACTTGTGCAAATTGGCAAAGCGGTGCATTGTAGACATGAGATACAGCTCAGAAAACTTGGAATGGAGCCATTTTGTTTAATTAGCTGTACCATTTTCTGTTGTTCAAGATTCCAGCCTGTTTCCTAAAAAAAAGTTTTGGATGTGTCAAAAAATTTGGGTGTATAAATTACAGCTGCCCCTGCGACACTTTAACTTGAACGACCAGTAGTTATTCAGTCAACTCCAACAGGTCTCACTGTCCTTGGCAGGATTACAGGGGTAATAATTCCTAACATGGATGAGCAGCTCTTGAGCAATTTCTCCAATGTATTAAGGATGAACAGGCTTTCCTTCAACATCAGACGAGCATGTCTTCTCCTCACATTTATTTTTCTTCACCACACAAGTTTATTGTGGCCATTACATGAGGAGAAAACTTCCCTTCCTGTAAATGTTTGTCTTCTCCTCCCTCTCTTTCATGGGAATGCTGCAAACTGATGGAGTGATTTTGTTTCAAATATCTGCCTTGTTTTATTTATTTATATAATCAATGTTCACTATTGTAATATTGCTAAGGCTTCTTCATTGCTTGCAAAGGAACTTGTGGGCAAAGAAATATAGGCTATGATAGATACTTTGTGAAAGACTTATCTTGTAGCTTCCTCCTGACAAGAAATCTCATTTGTTTAAAGGGAGTTTATTGTATCAAAAAATTTCCAAGTTTAGATTAAGAAAAGGTAGTAAAATGCTGTTGACTTATTCTGCCTTTATAAAAAGTTTTGGGGGCCTTGACATATCCTCTACTGACAGCTGGATGTGAAAGACTTCAAATAGATGAAATAAGAATATGCATATCTTCTACATAGGAATGATTGATAGAACAACATGACTGGTACATAGAAGGCACATATTATCTCCAACTCTGTATCTTAGGGCCTGCATTTGCAGAAAGAGAATTGCTATCATAAAGGCCTCAAAAAGAATATTCAAGCACTTCAATAACAAGGACTTAATTCTGTCATTAACTACCAATCCACTGCCAAAGCAGAGGGTGCTTTTGTTTTCGTCCCTCACCCTGCCCCCTCTTTTTTCCACCCCTTGACCTGCATTTTCTAAAGTATTTATTGATTTATTGGAATGCATTCTCCCATGTTCATAAAATATCCTTAGGCAAAGTAGTGATGGCTTTTTGATAGAAGAGCTGTAAGTATTGGTAACCAGAAATCTAACTGTGAAGATGCAAGTAAGTTCCCTGTACAGCATCCAAGCTTCTGAAGACTTACAGAAAACACAGCAAGCGTGTGCAGGCTGAAGTGAAAATAAAATTCTTTATACCTTACACATCCTGGATACAATTCCATAATTGTAATTTTATTTTTGTTGCCTTTCTAACAGAAAAATGTACTCTGAGCTTAATTGTGCTTTGCTAAAGTTCAGAAATAAGGTCCAGCATTAAAAGACATTTAGAAAGACTTTGCAAGTCTACATGAAGTAGTATATTGAAAGAAGATGCCTTCATTTGCTTGGCCAAATTCTCATTTTAATTATTTGAGACTCCAAACTTCCTTGTCCTTTAAGCAGTATTCCTTAAAGTATGTCTTCTCAGCTCAAGTGTCAGATCAATTAATTTTTTCTCTCTTTGTTTGCTCTAGAGGAGACTTCTTTTATTACAAGAAAAGGAAAAAATGTACATATGTGATAGTAACTTTAATTATTGAAGGTTTTTGACACCAGCAATGACAACGCTTCCCACAAAGTCAGCTTTGAGCATAGCCAGGGACAGGGCTGTGAAGGTCAGTGTTCAGATTAACATGCTTTCTGTAAAAACACATGACAGACTTCTGTACTAATCGAAGGAAGAACATATGGACCGATTGGAAGAGGGAAAAACTTAGATCCAGAGTAACTAGAAGCCTCTGACACCAGGCAACTAAACAGGTTTCCTTGTGAAATAAAAACTTCAAATTTATGTCCTTGCCTGTTTCACCTAATCTAAAGTGATTTTAATTCTGAGAATTTTTTTTGCAGTTCCTTCTGAGACAGTTGCCTGGCAGGATTTGGATAGACGGATACATATTCAGTATCTCCCTTAATATTAAAGATATTACACACTGATTCCTGTCCCCTCTCAGGGTGTAATTCAGGAAACCTTCATGGAAATCAGCTAGTAAAAGGCCCAAGAGTTTTCAGTGTGTGATGGAATTAATTTTTGGCTGGCAGACTCTTATAAAAACTGATTTTTTTAAAAAATTGGATCTCTTTGATGACAAGCAAGCCCTCGCACATGAGACAGCAGATGGGGAATTGTGCAGTGTTTTGCACCACAGAAAAATTGTGCCTTGGTAGTATCACCATAATATACACATTCAAGGCTGATGAGGAGGATGGGTTAAGACAAGCACAACACTTTCCTAGGACAGCTGAAAATACACTTTAAGGAACAGAAGCTTTGGAGAGGAAATTAAATATTCTTAAAGAATAAAATTACTTTCCCTCCAGAACCCCACAAAAATTATAAGCATGGGAAAGGTTTGAATAAAGCATCATAGCTGATAAAAAAAGAGCAGTCAGCTGATGTTCTGTGAAACAGAGGATCTGGAAACAGGTTACTGAAATACAGAGAAGGCTTTTTAGCCCTTCTTGCTGATTTTTCTTCCCTGTCCATTGATAAGGCTTCATGAAAGGAATGGTCACTATCCTGGAGAAGACATGGTCATGCAAATGTTTCCCTTCAACATAAATTTCAAACTTTAAGTTATACTAAATAAATAAATTAAACTAATTAAAACCAGGACAAAATGAAACAACAGGACATAGATTTTTTTTTTTTTTTTTTTTT